>OMMV01113018.1:0-13889 GCA_900302635.1 Chatrabus melanurus
GCAAAACTGGACGGCAAGCAGCGTTTGAGAGCACTCATGTTACTGGTTTGGAAATACAGTTGTGTTAGACTGTTGTGTAAAATTATATTGTGCTCCGATATTTCTCAAAAATCGCTAGATGCTTTTACTGCTTTTGGAAACGGTCGCTGGCGATGATAACACGTTTGTTGACACGTTTTCGCATCGCTCTGCAAAGTACGTCACCCGCATCGTTGGTCTGATTGGTTAAAGGACTATCCAATTGCGTACAGAGCCATGCCTCTTGTCCAGGAGAAATACAGCGCCGACTCCCCAGATTAAGTTCATAGATTGAACTTAGTCTGGTGATAGCCAGACAACCCCAATACCTTTCTGGGGTTGAAATTTTGAATTTCCTAATATTTAAATGAGTGCACTATGAAGGGTTAAATATTCTACACACAGCACAGAACTTAAGGTTTTAGTCAACTTAACTACTTGCTTAAGCATGATCCAAACTGTGGAAAATTTCTTTGTGTTCACCTCACTGCAACTTTTTTTTTTTTAAGCAAACAAGGGGTTTTAGCTTATGTCTTCAGAGTGCTGTCATATTACAATCAGTCATACGGAACAATGAGCTGTGACTTTCACAGTAATGCATCTGTTGTGACGCTAGCCTTGCTTTTGTGTTAAAACACTTTTATTGTGAAGCACCTTTAGCAACATGACTTATCTAAGAAGTTATTCAACTTTGCCATTTTCTGCACTGAAGAACTGGGTCACCATCTAGTATCCAGATCACATATTATCACACTCTGTGTGCATGCCTGAAGCATGTGACGGTGGCAGACACGTCCTTAACGCAGTGTGTTGCATCCTATCAGGTTGTCCAGTGTGACGCCCCGTTTAATCCTTTTCCTTGTCATTGTGGTCCTTCCAATCACAGTTTTTGCTTTTTTAAATCCAGTGTTGTATACCACGAGGACACTGTGCGCATAGGTAGAGTGGCAGCAAGTGGAAGACAGTTTTCGGTCAGTCCCTGGTATTTTGATGGTCTGGCAACTCTCCCTGCCCGCTCATGGAGGAATGGGTAAGACTCCCCTGTTGGAGGAGGTCTCACAGAGTGGGGGTAAGTCTAATAACCAAGCACTGCTGATACTACGGTACAGCAAAGCGCGTGCCATAATCATGTGATCAGTGACTAGTCGATGTTAACCTTAAAGGCCCTAGCACACTATAACGTTTACCCCAGCATTTGGTGAACGCAGGGCAAAGTCGAACAAATTGGCCAAACATCAGCAAAAATCACGTTACCGGAGTTTGGTAGTGAACCTCTAACACAGCTCAGCGTTCCACAACGTGGTGCTAGCGGAGGCCAGCGGAGGTGGGCGTTAGCCAGAACACCATTAGAACAAGCGGGACTTTTGCCAACGTGGCCATTTGCGGGAGAGGTGTTCTACACACCACTGTCCAGTGATTCTGAGCAGGCAGAGCAAACACCCAAACATTAGCCAGCGTAGACGATCGCACCAGTAACTTAGGCTAGTGGAGGGAACTTGGTTATAGCGGAGATTAACTTTCTCTAACAGTCTCCAACGTAGCAAGAGGTACGTTGGCAAATGCTGAGAAATTTTAAACGTTCATCAGTGGAGGCCGGCGGAGGCCAGTGGACACCATCCATCCATCTTCAACCGCTTATCCAGAATCGGGTTGTGGGAGTAGCAGCTTTAGCAAAGAGCCCCAGACTTCCCTTTCCCCGGCAACCTCGGCCAACTCTGACTGGGAGATCCCCAGACGCTCCCAGGCCAGTGAGGAGATATAATCTCTCCACCTAGTCCTGGGTCTGCCCCTAGGTCTCTTCCCAGTTGGACATGCCAGGAACACCTCCCTAGGAAGGTGTCCTGGTGGCATCCTAACCAGATGCCCGAACCACCTCAACTGACTCCTTTCCACGCGAAGGAGCAGCGGCTCTACTCCGAGCCCCTCCCGGATGACTGAGCTTCCCTCAGCCACCCTGTGGAGGAAACCCATTTCATTTCAGCCCCTTGTACCCGCGACCTCGTTCTTTCGGTCATGACCCATCGCTCATGACCATAGGTCATGTTTGCAAATACGTTCGTCTACATTGGCCCAAACGTCTAGGTGAGATTGTGCCTCAAAACATCACTGGAGATCAGCAAATTCAACTGGTTGACTGATTGACAGGTCTGTGCACCCTGTAGTCGGCAGTGAAACCTATCTTTGTTGTTGTTAACGGGATGCTGGTAGTGCACCTACCTCTCAACAAGAAAGTACCTTGTTCAAAGCCACCTGTGCACCTGTTTCTATTTTGTGCTGTGGAGCACTTTTTTTCTTTTTCTTTTTTTCTTTTTGTACTGCAGAGCATGTTTCTTTTTCTTTTTTTTTTAAATAAGTATCGCTCAGCACAAATCCATGGATCAATCATTTGTGACTATGACATGAAAAGACATGATCCTTGTTGCAATGGTTGAATCATTATAAAAGTTACCTCAACTTATCTTTTGAAGTTCAGTCAACTTAAAATTTTAAGGCAGCCCGAACGGTAATTTTTGAAAGTTAAAACAGAGTTTTTTTCCTTTATGGTGTATGTACAAATACACAAGTAAACAAGAGTTGAAGGATGTGCTTCGCTGGAAAAAAGAGGGCAGCAAAGTGTACAACTTGTGGCGCTACAACTTGGAAAAAAAATGACGTATAAACCATTTACAAAGTTGGGCTGCTTCTGTATGTGTTTTATGTAGTAGTTTTTAGCTACAATTAATCAGTTCAGTGGGACTGAAGAAGGACACAGAAGAGTGCACATTAGTTAGCAGCAACAAAATCTGTAGAAGATCCATCTCCCTGAAATGATATTATTTCTAGTCTTTGGTAGGTGGAATCACATTGGACAGATTAAGAATAATGTCATGTTTACTACTTCATGACCTCTTCTTCAGTGAGGCTACAATTCCTCACACAAGTTCAGGTACATCCTGATGTCAAAAGTCCAACATCAGGTGTTACCACATTTGAAGAATTACATTCTAACGTCATCTGCATATATGATGACTTTTAATTGAACTTAACTGAAGGACTCAAGCCCTCATTCAACACAATAACCTATGAGAATAAGACGGCAAAGATGCTTGTGCATGGCTGATGAGCCGACATTTTAGTACAACTTACATGACTACCCTGTTAGTCTAAAACCCTGTTCTCTGTCCCATTGAATGATTACAAAACGTCTTCTAAGTACCAAAACTAAAGAACAAAAGTCAACGCTCTGTAGTTTGGACAGCATTCAGGTTCAAGACACTCAAAGACAAAGTCAAAAAGCATCTTGACTTTCAGAAGATGATGTTCTTGTATAAGTGGCACAGCACAAAGTTGTCACACAGGACAGAGAGACATCAGAAGGCTGACACAGTGAGGTGTGGTGACGTAACCCTGTATGAGCGGGGCACCCTAAGGTGACACGCGCGATCCGTCTCTGGTGTCCCGACAGTGCAAACAGTCCACAGTTTGAGAAAGGACAAACCAGAGATCTCTGCAAATGTGCGCGCCACAGTGAAAATGCAGTGGCCAGTTTTCATCAAACACCCCAAAAAATGTGTGTCACTTCACAATGTGTGCAAAACATATATCTTTTTTTCTTTTAGACCACATAATCAAGCCATATGCATCATACATATGTGGAGCTCTGCATGTTAAAAGCACACAGATCGTAGACAAACCAGCGGGCGATTCTCCAAATTTCAAATGGACATGTGCATTTTTAACTCTGTGCATGTGTTTAAAAATTTTTTTTTTTTTTTTTTAGTGGAAGCCACAGTGAAACCAGTCATATACACTAATGTGTACTGTTGACATACTGTGTGTTAATATGTAACTAAGATAACTAGTGGGTGTGTCGTGTACATACACAACAACAAGGCAGCCTCAAGCAGAGCAGGAAATGGGCTGTTTTACTGCTTCAGTGTGTCAAACACAGTAATGTTGCTGTGTGTTTACACATTGATGTGTGTGCTTTAAAAATTTATATATATGTGTATACATATATAAGATTAGGCAAGAGTGTAGTCAAACTGGCCCTTCTCCAGACCATCCAGGCCGTCAGCCCAAGTAGACGTCGGCATGCTTCGGTATGGATCCAGCAGGATGCGGAAACAACGCACAATCAGGATGAGGAGGAAGACAAAGAGGAAGACGACCAAGGCAAAAGTGGTCTTCTGCTCCAACGACATGGCAGCGATGGCCGAATCTGACGAAGACGAGGAGGCAGACGAGGAAGAGGAGGCGGAGAGGGCGACAAAGTGACCCCCAGCAGAGTGCAGCAGAGAGGAGAGAGCAGAGGTAAAGGGCTCTCCCTCCATCATCTGGGAAGAGAAGTGGGTGGCGGTGGTGGGACAGTAGCACTGCAGCTCCCCCAAAGGGCGCTGTGGCATCCTCTTCTCACCAGGTTGGCCACGCCCCTTCAGATGGACCTCATTGTCTAAGGAAAAAGTAGATCAAAGGACAATCATAACACAGTTATATGGGATCAAAAACTATTTTCAGTGCTATAGTTGGGTCATCTGGAATAGTTCCGTGATCGTGGAGAGCGACGTTTTGTTTCTCACTGGATTTGGCCTCTAGGATGGTAAAATAAGGAATTTAGCTCCCATGTCCCTCGCAAAAATGTGGGCGGAAGTCATGAGGCGCTCAAATCCAAAATGGCCACCGTAATTCAAAAATAGTCAGTGTCTAGAATGATCTTTTCAATGATTTGGCCTATAGCGAGTGTGGCGAGTCAGCAGATTCAGATCAAGAGGAACATTTTAGTAGTAGTGAAGACAAACGGCAGTATCGTAGCCTGTATGTCAGTTTAAGTTCCTGCCATTTGCCAGATTTCAACAGAAATATATCTTGTTGTTTCTGGTTTCTGCCAGTTTGGACACCAATGGCAACTATTGCTGGGATATTGTGCCGCTATGGTGTCTTACAGACGAAATATCATCCACTGGATAACAAAACAGTGTAACAGACTGTTTTACATTCCAGCATACGATATACTTCAGAAACACTTGCAACACACATCATTAGTATATTCTAATGTTAATCAGCTGATTTTGTTCCAGAAAATAAAAACAGGTGGACAAATCTATCATGTAAAGATGAAAGGCAGCATCTTAAACTGACATTCAATCTTAGACTGAATGTCAGTTTAAGTTCCTGCCTTTTGTCACTTAGAACAGAAATGCATATCAATGCACCCATATTAAAAGACACATTTGTTTGATTTTGTGTCTATTATAGTTTTGCTGTCCCTAATCTCAACTTGGCAATGTCAAACACGTATCACACCATAATATGAAAGCTTAGCAGGGAATGTGAAAAAGGGACGTTTCCGAGCTTAAGACTGGCACCCGTCTTGGAATTAAAAGTAAAATTTAGTGGTCAAATATAGGTGCAAAGATCAAAATAACATATATATGAATTCTTTGACCCCAAAAACCCTAGAAATCATGTATGTATAACATGATAATTGGCAATTATAGGAATTACGGTGGCCAGTTTGGATTTGAGCGCCTCGTGACTTCCGCCCACATTTTTGCGAGGGACATGGGAGCTAAATTCCTTATTTTACCATCCTAGAAGCCAAATCCATTGATAAACAAAACTTCTCTCTTCACGGTCACGGAATATTTCCACATGACCCAACTACTATTCGCTCTTTTTGCTGTTTTGACATTTAGATTCATTGAGATTGTTATCTGTACATTATTACCGTAATAGGCCCAGCCACTGTACGTCTAAAGCCTCCTGACTGCTTTAATGAATCATCTCTATACACTGGATTGCGAGAGGCTCGAAGGCGTGAGGAGACTTATACTGTAATCATCCTTTGCCAGCCCCAGCTGGCAATGTTGCTGCTAGTGCACATTATGTGGCAGATGTTTAAATACATTAGTACCTTTGGCAATAGTACCTGTGGGCATGAAGACGCTCAGGGCTTTGGAAGATAGATAGATAGGATGTGGTCACCTTGTTTAGAATATAATTTCCTGGTAAACAACATAATTGCCTGCTGCAAATCTGACCTTTGGCTGACCTTGCCAGAGCAAGTCTAGAATCCTTCTACATGTGGGTGACAAATTTGATCCAATTCAGGTTGGAAATATAATTCCTTATCCTTGGCCCTAATGACACTAACCTTTGCCATAATGGTAATTCTGCGTTCACCGTTATATCAAGTTTGGTAGAAATCCAAAGAATCTTGGAGGAGTAGACTAACAAACAGACAAAGAAATGACCTTAATCTTGAGTCAAATGATTGACCTTTCGTAAATTTGGCAATTCCACCCCCACGTGTGTGCCAATTTTGGTGTAAATCAGAGTGAAACTCAAAATCTTAACGACCTTGACCTTTGCCAAAACTAACCCTTTACAGGCAATTCCAGGGTCAACTTTCATCCACTTACCAAGTTTGCAGAAAAGCACCTGAGACAAACAGGAGAACAAACAAACAACCAGACAAACGTTGCACAAATTATAGTATGATTGTTATTCGACAAAAAAATGTTGCATAGGGCACTGGTCCGATGCCCGAATGGCAGTTTTTTAGGCTTTAAGCCGGAGTGGGCCACCAAACCTAATATTTCACTGGCGTAGTGAGCCAGCAGAAAAAATTAAACTGCTCTAGTAAGTTTTATGTAACAGCCAGAGCCTCTGATGGTTCAAAACCTTCATGACCAGACTTCAACATTCCCAGTGACCCACTTGTTTTGGGCAAGCAATTTCCTCCATCAGGTCCTGTCAGTTCAGTTCTGGGAGTATGTACTGTTGCCGCGTGAGACCTGGATGACAACCCAGCCAGGCAGACAATCGGCTCATCCTCATCTTTCAAAAATAGCCATCTATGGCATCCAGGTGAAACATGGCATCTCCTTGGCCTTTTCCTGTTGGTGGGCTCCTCGAATTTGCAAAAAGTCAGAGGCTACGAGTGAGCCTGATCATGCCCACGGAAATGGCCAAAACATTGTAGCTGACATTCCCTCACAATACAATTGATACTAAACTTGAGGTAGCTCATGTGGGTAGGCGTTTGGAATATCCTTTCTCTCAGCAAGGATGACCATCTTCCACTACTGTCCAGAGAGCTTGGAAAGCTCCATTGCAATGGCTGCACTGTCTGAGGTTTGGAGGTCTGGTTTGTTCTGATAGTGTCAGATATCACCCTGTCAATGAATGTATTATGAGGATCAGAATCACACATTGTCTGGGTGTCTTGGCTATTGTCTCAGTCTACGCTCTGACCGTGTGACTGATATTTCAGTGAGGGAGGATTTTTACTCACTTCACTCTGTGATTGGTGACTGCCGCAGAGCTGACATGCCACTGATCATGGGTGATTTCAATGCAATCACTGGCACTGACAGGATTGGCTACGATGCCTGTATTGGTTCTCATGGATCCAATAAGTGTGGTGGAAATAGGTCAATACTCCTCAGCTTTGCATAAAGTCAGGGGCTATGAGTTGCTGGATCCTGGTTTCAATGTCAAGAGCAGCACCGCTGGACATGGCATTCTAATACTGCTGTTCTAGCATTGCAAATAATCTTTGTTTCAATATGGGAGAAGGGTATAATTCCTACAGACTGGAAGAATGGACTTGTTGTCCCACTCTGGAAAGGAATGGGTGACCACCTGGATTGCAACAACTATATGAGTATTACACAGCTCACTGTGCTGGGAAAGGTGCTTGCAAGGATTATTGTTAACATGATTCAGACCCAGTTAATTGTCGCTCAGTGAAGTCAACCGTCGACCGAGACTGAGCGCTGCAAATACTCATTGAACACAACCATAAATTTCAGCAGCCTGTGTTGATTTTCGCAAAGCGCTTGATTCAGTTCACTGGGCTGCTCTCTGCAGCATCCTGAAAATTTGCTGGATCCTGAACAAGTTGCTAGACATCATAGCTAGCCTACACACAGGTACTGTTGGGAGTTGGGGTAGAATCTCTGATTTCTTCCCAGTGAATTCATGTTCATCAGGGATGTGTTCTGACTCCTACTCTGTTTAATGCTTGAAGTGTGGAGACCAGCAGCTTAGGTGCCTTTGTTGGTGAGGAAAGGTTTAATGACATTGAGTTTGCTGTTGATGCTGTGATCTTTGCAGAATCAATAGATACCCTGATTGTAGCACTTGAGAAGCTGAGTGAGGACTCGGAGTGTTTGGGTTGGTTATTGTCCTGGATCAATACTAAGACTTCCTGATCTTGGCCATCAGAAGTGTCTCTGTATGTGGTGAAAGTGTTGAACTTGTAAAGACATTCACTTATCTCTGTAGTGACATTCATGTCTCTGGGTCCCTGACATTGAAAGACGACTGGAAAGACTTCATGGAGTCATGAGGTCCCTGCACAGAGGTGTTTGGTGATGCCAATACCTTTGCAGGAAAATTAAGGTCTTTAGGGTCCTGGTGCTTCCTGTCTTACTGTTTAGTTGTGAGACTTGGCTGCTACTCAGTGACCTAAAGCGATAACTGTATGTCTTTGGTACTAGATCCTTTTAGAGGGGCCTTGAGTACCACTGGAATGACTTTGGGTCAAATAAACAGTTTCAAAGGTTCCACTTCCATAGTGAGAGAATGTCAGCTTACAACATTTTGGTCACGTTGCGCGCTTCTCTGGGCTTCATCCAGGACGTAGGTGCTTCAGTTTTGAGGAACCCAGCAACTGGAAAAGGCCAAGGGGACGCCCATATCTCGCATAGCTACAGGAAATAGATGGCTACTTTCGAGAGGTGGGGATGGACCTGCCTGGGTGGTTGCCATCCAGGACTTTGTAGTGTGGTGGTTGCAGTGAAGCACAACACCAACACATGCTCCCAGACATGAATCTCTTCTGTCAGACAGCAATTTGTTTTCAGATTTCAGACAGTAATTTAAAAAAACCAAAAACCTGGTCCTGACTGCCACAAAGTGATCGAAAGTTGTTAAACAGCTCCACCGTACCCACAGCGATGAACTGTATGCTCAGTAAGATGTTAGACACTCTAATAAATGGTTACATATGCTATTGCAAGCTGAGCTGTTGGAGAAAGTGTGAATGTTTGGAACACTCTAATCAGCGGACCTTCTGTTCAGTCAGCTTCCTCTCAAACAAAAAGCAAGTCAAACAAACACAGTCATTTTCAGTAATTTAACACACTGATCACATACACACTAATCACGCTTTACACTCAGTTTGAGGCCGAGTGTGAAGCGGCTGAGATGAGGATCAGCACCTCGAAATCTGAGACCATAGTCTTCTGTCTGAAAAGGGTAGATTGTCCCCTCTGTGTTAGGGGAGAGTTATTGCCCCAAGTGGAGGAATTCATGTATCTTGGGGTTGTGTTCATGAGCGGGAGTAAGATGGAGTGTGAGATCAATAAACAAATCAGTGCTGCATCTGAGGTCTTGCGGGTCTGTCGTGGTTAAGGAAGGCGAGTCTCTTCATTTACCAGTCAATTTGCGCTCCTATCCTCACCTATGGTCATGAGCTTTGGGTAACGACCGAAAGAACAAGGCCGCGGATACAAGCAGCGGAAATGAGGTTCCTCCATTGGGTATCTGGGCTTACACTAAGGGACCGGGTGAGAAGCTCAAATATCCAGAAGGGACTTGGAGTAGAACTGCTGTTTCTTCGTATCAAAAGAAACCAGCTGAGGTGGTTCGGCCATCTGGTGAGGATGCCCCCCTGGTCGTCTCCCTAGGGAGGTCTTCCAGGCACGTCCAACTGGGAGGAGGCCCCAGGGAAGACCCAGGACATGCTGGAGGGATTACATATCCCAGCTGGCTTGGGATCCCCCAGGAAGGGTTAGAGGACTTGTCCAAGAATAGGGAAGTGTGGGCTGAGATGCTCGGTCTGCTGCGACCGCAACCCGGACCCGGATAAGCAGCAGAAAATGAATGAATGAATGAATAATCACACACAGTTTCGGTCAAAGCAGTTTGATGATATCTCTTTATAACAAGCAGCAGTAGCCTTGGTGGCAAACAAACATACAGTCAAGACCATAAATAATTGGACAGTGACAATTTTTCTAATTTAAGTTCACCACGCCATTTAGGAATTATGACCATTTTAATACATAGTTCCTCCATTTTCAGAGTCCATAAATAACTGGACAAAGTCAATCTGAGGATGATTTTTAATCTGGAGGGACTGTGTATACAAAAGGATGTACTTCCTAAACGGTAAATGCAATATTTTTATTAAACTCCTTGAACTAAAGCTGAAAGTCTACACTGCAAGCACATCTTAGTTGTTTCATTTCAGCTCCACTGTGGTTTTATACAGAGGTAAAATTACAAACATTGTGCCAATGTCCAACTACTTAGGACCTGACTATAGTCCTCCAAAGAACAATTAAATCATCATCTATTTCTTGATGACATATTGTTCTTTTGTGCTTTTATGATGAACCATACTAGGTACGAGGAGGTGGGACTTCCTGTCAAATGGCCATTTGTGGAAGTTCCAACAGTAAGTTATTTGTTTTGAGTGGAGTCACTGACTTACTGACTTACAGCCACTGGCTGAAAGCACAAAGGTCAGGTCACTGGCATAATATGTTTTATATGTTTCTTTGTATTCCCTGGGAAAAATTGAGAGTTTCTATCAAGAACCCAACCAATATGGATTTTTGGGGGGCTGATACCGATAATAGGGAGTAAAAAAATTTACGAAACCAATATATCAGCCGATATATGAAAGAGTATAAGAGAAATAAATGCCAAATATATCAGATTTATGCAGAAATACAGCTGTCCGGCATCGTATTCTGCCATCTTGGATTATTTTGTTTGCGCAACCAACCAATGAAGGTCACGCTGCCATCACGTTGCCTTCAATCGGATTGGCAATCGCTGTGTTGCTTTGGCTAGCATTTGCATGAAATAGACTTCTCATCTATTCTGGCCCCGCCTAGCCGGCGGGATAGTGGCCTCTTGTCTCTTGTCACTGTAAAACGCCCACTCTGATTGGAAATGAATGGCAGCTGGTCACTTTTCCTCTGTCACTTGTAGCTAATGTGTCCAAAGGGCAATGGAGGGTCCCACCCATGTTTGACAGCATTGTAAACAATGCCGTCGGAGTGCCCTCTGCTGGGGAAACTACGTAATGACACCATTTCCAACAGTCAAAGTGTTTTTCTGCATTGTTTATTAGGTAAAATAAAAGTTTTCATATCGGCAAAAATAATGCCAATACCGATATATCGGTCAGGCTCTATTTCTAATCCCACTCTGCACAGCACTCACACTACCTGCATACATGCTGGCTATGATGTCCAGCAACTTCTTGGGGATCACACAGAAGGATGTCCCAGGATGTCCCAGAGAGCAGACCAATCAACCGAATCAAATGCTATACGTAATGCTATAAGCTATAGGAAAATCAACAGTGGCTGTATGTATGTGGTCGATATTCGCGCTTGTGTTCAATGAGTACTTGCGGACCTAGGATGTAGTCAAAGGTTAACTTCTTGAGTGTGAAGCCAGACTGTATTTTAATTGAGGCGATCACGCTTTCCTTTCCACAGTAGGACAACAAGTCCATTCTTCCAGTCCGTAGGGATGATACCCTTCTCCCAAATCAAAACAAAGGTTGTTTGCAATGCCAGGAGAACAGCATCTCCACCCGCCTGGAGGAGCTCAGCCCCAACACCTCAGAACCCAGAGCTTTCCCCGCCTTCAGCTGTTTCACGGTCTTTGAATTATTGCCAACATTTGGTGAATGCAGTTGACTGGAGAATCAGCCACCAGAACCCTGGCACTGGAGATATCTAACATCCCAACTTGAGGATCAATCTTATACAAGTGCTCAAAGTAGCTGGCCCAATGGGACAGTACAACAGAGGCATCTGTCAGGACCGAGCAATCAACCGCTATGACTGCGGCAGAACGAGGTGTAAGTTTGGAGGAATGAAGTGCTTTGATTCCGTTATAAGCAGGCCGAGGGTCACAGATGGTGAGTCACCTGATCCCAGATTCCTCTAGTAAACACCTCCGTGTCCACTCTCAGGGCTGTCACAGCCCACTTTCTTAGCTCTCTACACAGCCTAGAATTTCCATCGACCTGTACAGTATGATTCATCTGGATGTTATTTAGAGTGCCCTCAGATATGAAACACCACCTCCTATGGACATTGGTGACTCTAATGTAATCTTCAGAAACTTTCAGGGTCTGGTCGTTGAAGAACTCCCACATTCTATTTGGATAGCCATGTCTGCAGGTCCTCCAGTCAGATTGTGCGCAAATTCCCGAGAAAGAGTCTGATGTTGAAATTTGGTCAGATTTAATCTTGTGGACTGAGCAAGCGACAGTCTGCAAGACTTCAACTGAATCCTCAAGGAAACCACAAGAAGTCTGTGGTAAGAATCAGAATCAGTTTTATTGCCAAGTAGGTTTTCACATACAAGGAATTTGGCTTGGTGTATTGGTGCATAATAAAGAATATAAATATAATAAAAATATGTACACTGGAAACACGAATAGGGTTGTGTGCAAAGAACAGTTTGTGCAAAGTTCACAAACTGGGCACTTCTATAGACCCTCCAGTTCTGCAGAAGTCTCCAGCATTTTCTCACGAGCCGAGTAACTTTTAACAAAAAGTTAACTGAATCCAAGCAAACACAAAACAAAACTGGAGACAACTTTGTAAAAACAGTGTTTAGCGTGCTGACCTCTGCATTTATGAAGATTCTTGTCAAAAAAGTTCTACTCTACTATTGCACTGGCTGCAGCTTAACTGTTTCTATGTGCTAACATGTAGCGTTGTCCTGACACGTTTGCTTAGCACTGCACATTTTCCACTTTGTGCTGTGATGATATGAGCTGCACAAAAGAGGTACCTCAGCAGAAATGAACTGCGCTGTGATTCACTTTGCACAAAAAGCCATGTGTGCAGTCTGTGGAGACTTCAGCGATATCTGTGCCTGCTTTGCCAAAAGCGTCTTAAGGCTAAGGCGATATTAGCTGACAAAAGAAGTACGGCTGTCTTACTTTTAAGACGGTATTGATTATATCCTGAAGACTGGAAATGCCTTCGATCCACAAGACCAAAAAAGAAAAAATCATTCCAATGATTTTCACTGTATCCATGTTTCTCTCATTCCTCCAACTTAAGACACATGGAAAAGATTCAAGGAAAGGCCACGAAGTGAGAGGAATCAAGGACACATGTATTAAGTCTAGTGAGGCATCCTTTCCTCACTGTTTCAGCGCTGGTGATGGCCACATCCTTCAGCTGCTGTGAATTTTGTATTAGTAGACAGAATAATGTGACATTTTTTCCAAATAATAATAAAGAAATGCAGTTGTTACTGCAGCATCATCATTAGTCGAGTGCATCTGTAGAATTTATTAAGAATTAGAAAGATGCATAACTTCCAAGACATCAAAATGGTTATAAATGCATTTATTTTAGATTGGATTATTTAATCTGGTAGTATGCACAGAATACTGCAGCAAGAGTTTTAATTGGTCACTGAAGACACGGGCTGCCTGCCTGTTTTGGAATATATTTGACTAATGTATACATGTCAGCCACATTTAATCTATTAGAATTTTTCCTACCATATGTGCAGTGTGACTCCTGAAGGTAGGAGCCGAATCACTATTCTCTCCACTAATTTAAAAACTAAAGGTGACCTTTCTTTTATAGCACCTGGACTTTGGACCGACTGACCTGAGGACCGCAGGCTCAGAGTCAGTAACTCATTTTTAATTGCAAAGCTCATCTTCCCTGATGTGAGAGTCATCTCCCCACGGCATTTTTGTCAAAATACATCAATTACCCTTTGAGCTATAATGTCCACAGACGGGAGGACCCGTGGCCTCCTCCTACATGGACTGAAGGGACAAAAGAATGTAAAAGACTGAGAAACACAGCAATGACAAATAA
>OMMV01113040.1:0-11880 GCA_900302635.1 Chatrabus melanurus
ATTGAGCCAGTTATGGTTATTTAAATAGTTCATGCACCATTGACATTAATGTTATGAGTGGGGCCAGCTGTCTGAGGCAAGATGGCCGCCATGTGGCAACGTCGCTCTCCATTGGCTAACAGCGCGCTTAAGTCATCTAGCCTTTATATATATCTATGGTGACGGGCCCTTAGTTTGAAGCAGGCTTCGTTTGAAGCAGGCTTCAGGTAATGACGGACCTCAGTTCAGTTAGACTTTGGGTCTGGCTTGACAAGTCAAGACACAGCCTTCAAACTTCAGACCTTTGTTTGAAGCAGGTTTCAGTCTGAAGCAGACCTTTGTTTGAAGCAGGTTTCAGTCTGAAGCAGACCTTTGTTTGAAGCAGACCCTTGTTTGAAGCAGGTTTCAGTCTGAAGCAGACCCTTGTTTGAAGCAGGTTTCAGTCTGAAGCAGACCCTTGTTTGAAGCAGGTTTCAGTCTGAGGCAGACCCTTGTTTGAAGCAGGTTTCAGTCTGAGGCAGACCCTTGTTTGAAGCAGGTTTCAGTCTGAAGCAGACCCTTGTTTGAAGCAGGTTTCAGTCTGAGGCAGACCCTTGTTTGAAGCAGGTTTCAGTCTGAGGCAGACCCATGTTTGAAGCAGGTTTCAGTCTGAGGCAGACCTTTGTTTAAAGCAGGTTTCAGTCTGAAGCAGACCCTTGTTTGAAGCAGGTTTCAGTCTGAGGCAGACCCTTGTTTGAAGCAGGTTTCAGTCTGAGGCAGACCCTTGTTTGAAGCAGGTTTCAGTCTGAGGCAGACCCTTGTTTGAAGCAGGTTTCAGTCACAGACCCTTGTTTTGAAATTGGCCAGTTTAAAAGAGGAACTTGTTTTCATTGACTGTTGATGCCTCCTCCATGTTTACCTATTAGTATGCTCTTTTGGCTCCTCCCTTTTTGCTTGGGGTCGCCACAGCGGATCCACATGTTGATTTCAACACAAGATTGACGCCGGATGTCCTTCCTGATGCTCCTCCACATTACATTGAGCAGGCACAGGTGGTTTTGAAGCGGTTTATTCAGATCTCATGGCACCACTTCAGAGTTCCATTTCAATATGATAAACTTTGGAGGAGTAAAGTTAAAATAAGTATGATGTGGCAGATTAAGGTGGACCGTTTGTTCTGCTGGTTTTTAAATCAGATCATTGATTATTTTTATTGATACGAGGCGTTTCTGGTTTCAGAGGTGTGAAACGGCTGTTTCCATGGCGGCAGAGAAGTCGGTCACTAAAAAGCAGGCGTGGCCAGAGAGTGATCCTACCCATGTTGCTCCTCCCTCCCCCACAGACAAAGCAGACCCTCCACCTCAACCAATCAGGTTGAAGCAAAAGCCGCCTTCACCTGTAGCCCCGCCCCCTCTTCACTGTATCCAAGGAACCATGAGAAACCCGGAGTTCCAACACAACGGTGAGTATCAATACTGACAACAAATCAATAATTCTTAGGACTGACAAACGATACGAGAGCATGAGCTGCAGACTAACTGACTGAAAAATATTCCTTTATTTCTATCAATCGTAACTTCTTTTTTTCTTTCCTCGTACTTTTGCTTCTCTCTCCATTTCTTTCTCCACCTCCACTCTGTACCTTTTTTTAGGGTCATAGGACCCCGATTATAGTTGTTCTTTTTCTCCCTGACAAGTATCTACAACCAAACTCAGCACCCAGGTCCAAAATCCCCACCGCTACTCACATACTAAAAAACTACACTGACTGACCTGATGGTGGCGCTATAATAGCCAGTTTTACCTTTTGGCTAATAACCTCTGGACTGTGAACCATAGAATCAAAATTCTTTGTTTTCTAAATTCGTTAGGCGCTTCTGCGTCCAACCACATAGGCCACGCCCCTTTCTGCCTTGATTTTGTTTGTTTTCCACTGCTGCTCCTATAATTGTTGTGGCATGTACAATATGTGAAGTGAGCCACAGAAGTTATCAAATCAATTTTTCATATTTTGTAGCATTCTGCTACAACAGTAGACAAACAGACCCCCCGGCCCCCGGCCCAAATTTTCTTTACAGATCAGAGGTTGGAAAAAAAAAAAAGTGAAGGTCGATTTGATTCAGCACCAGATTTTTTTTTTTAACTTCAGTTTGTCAGAAACAGTTTTAGTTTGACTGAAATATGGCGTCAATCATCACGGCTTTGAACTACGACTGTGAAAAACTACTGTGGGCGTTTTGAAAACCCTGACAGAATATCTTAGTGGTTGATCTTAATTTGAATCGAGTCCAGATGTGGAAAGTGAAATAGAGAACAGAAGAAAAGAAATGTGAAAATGAGACATAAATACAAAATTTAATAATAATAAAAAAAAAAAAAGTCTTTCATTATAAGATGGTGAATCACATCAAATTCAACTAGTTAAGTCAATTTTGACAAATTGTTGGGGGATGTTTTGTACTTCAGTTGGGGGGAAAGTTCAGTTTTTAGATGCAGAATGTCCATTTTTACTTTTTGACAAACTGGTCGGGTTCTGGTGGATTCAGAAGATGTTTTTAATTGATTGTTGAACGCTCTGAGTGCTGCTGTAGTTTTTACTGACCGTGTTTCTCTCCTTAGGCGATTTGGGTTTGAGGTTCAGGGAGTTCCGCTGTTCAGGAGGCGCCTGTGGTTCTGATGAAGGTGAGTCCAGTCGACCTTCGACCTTGGTTCAGTATGAGTTAAATACAAAACTCAAACCAATTTGCATTCTTTTGTCCGCTCTGCTGCCTAGACGACCGTCTGTCAGTGATGTCATGGCGTTCAGCAGCTTCCTGTTCCATGGCGTCTGCTGTCCTGGAGCGTGCTCAGAATAGACGGGAGGAGTTCTGGGGGAAGAGATGACCTCTGACCTCAGTTACATTATTTTGTGAAGATGATTATTGTATTTTTTTTAAACGGTTGCTGCCGACAGCTTTAACAGATGATTTTTAATGAAGATATTGAGTCAATTAGATTTTAATATTTTGTTTAGAAAAACTAATAAATGTGAAACAAACTCAATTTGTCTTTGCAGCTGAAAAACTTTTTGAAAAGGAAATAAAAAATTAAGTTTAGAATTTTGTGTGGATGATGATTTCTGCTCCGACTGTAAATTGTTTCTTTGATAATCAGTGATCAGGAAACGATACGAACCGTTCCAGTTTCTCAAACGTAGGATTTGCTGAGTTGAACATTTTGTCCAGTTGGTCAGAGAAAGGCCACGCCCACATCTCACCTGGCTGCATCCTTAAATTCAAAATGGGCTTGGAAAAAATGCGACAAACAGAGCAGGTATGGAAATGTTTACAAAGTGATACACAGCAAAGGAGAAATTAGGTTTTTTTTGCTCAGAGCGCCTTCAAATTCTCAGAGTTCATTAAAAGGTCGACTTCAGACCGGAGTACTTGGCAGCGAGCCACATGTATGTTAAATATAAGCAGGAAGTGTGTAGAATGCAGAAGAAGCATTCTCAGCCAGCTGAGAATTTCCCAGGTCACTACAAACACGTCAACATTTGTGTGCACGTCAGTGATGTCATCACAACGTAAATTTTACCAGGAAAAAAAGTAACGGGAAATAAAATAAAAAATTTGGAGAGGAAAAAAAGAATTTGCGAGGAAGAAAGTAAACTTTGCCAGCATTTTAGGAAAATTTTACAAGTGAAAAAAGTAACAGGAAAAAAATACATTTTGCCAATAGAAATAACAGGAAAAAAGCGAACTTTACTTCAGGGGAAAAAAAGACAAAAAAAATATTGCTGGAACAAAATGAAGAATTTGCCAGTAAAAAGTAACAGGAAAAGCCAGGAAAAAAAGTATTATTTGTGAGCGAAAAAGTAAGTTTTGCAAGTAAAAACAGAAAAAGTCAACTTTGTTTATGGGGTGGAAAATCAAATAGTTTGCGAGGAAAAATGTGACAAAAAGCAAATTCTGACCTAAAAAATGTAACAAAAATTTTGCGAGGTAAAAATAAAATTTCTAAATATTGTGAGGAAAAAAGTAATGTATTTTCCAGCAGAATTTTTTACTTGGCTTTTCCCCTGTCACTTGTGTTTTGCCCTGTCAAAATTTACTTTGTCAGAAATTACGTATTTGCTGGCAATTTAAAAAAAAAATTTTTGTTACGTTTTACTTACAAAATCTTAATTTTGTTACATCTTCCAGCTAAATTTTCTATTTTCATCTCTTCTTTCTTGTTATTTTTCCCCAAGCTAATGGTTTTTTCCTGGCAAAAATTTCTTTTTGTCACATTTTGTCAAGGGAAAAAATCTTTCAAAGCTAAATTTACTTTTTTTCCCGTTACTTTTGTATGAGCAAATTTGACTTTTTTTCCTGTTAATTTTCCCCCCAAAAAGTTGTTACTTTTGTTCTCACAAATTACTTTTTTCCTCAAAGTTTTTCTGGGAACAAAAGTGACACATTTTGTGAAAAACTTAACAGGAAAAAAGTAACAGAAAAACGTAAATTTTAGAATGTTAGACAAAAATGTGACAAAAAAGAAAATTTTGCCATTTTTTTGGCGATGAACAAAGTAACAGGAAATTGTGAAAAAATGTGAAAATTAATACTATGCCAGGAAAAAAGTAACTTTTGCTCAGAAAAAAGTAACGGGGAATAAGACAAGAAAAAGATTATGCTGGAAAATACAACAGTAAGTAACAACAACAAGTAGTCAACTTTACAAGGAAAAAAGTAACAAGAAAAGATTGCTGGGATAACAGTGAAAAAGTAAAAAAAAACAAAACCCAATTGCTAGGGAAAAAAAGATTTTTGCTAGGAAAAAAGTAACAGGATAAAACAGGAACAATAGAAGATTTTGTCAGTAAAAAAGTAACAGGAAAGGAGAAAAATTTTTGTGAGGAAGAAAGTAAACTAAAAGTTGAAAAAAATAGAAATTTCACAAGTAACAATAACACAAGTAATAGGATATAATAAAAAAACCCAGAAAAATTAGGAAAAAACCCCCCCTAAATTTTACCAATAGAAATAACAGGAAAAAAGTGAATTTTGCTGAGGAAAAAAGAGATGAAAAAAAAAATGTTGCTGGAGAACATGTGACAATTAAGAATTTGCCAGTCAAAAATTAATGGGGATCTTTTAAAAATTTCCAGGAAAAAGTGTTATTTGTGAGTGAAAAAGTAACAAATTCTGCAAGTAAAATCTTCACAGTAAAAAAGTAAGTTTTGCAAGTAAAATATAAGTAACAGAAACAAGTAAACACTGTTTATGAAGAAAGACAAAAAAAATTTAGCTTGAAAAAAATGTGGCAAACTACATTTTGTCAGGGAAAAATTTAGAGGAAAATTTTATGAGGGAAAAATAAAAATTATAAATTTGCTAATACAAAAGTAACAGAAAAAGTAAATTTTGCTTTGGAAGATTTTGCAGTAAAAAGCAAAAAGAAATTTAAAAAATTGCAAGGAAATTTCTGAGGAACAAAGTAAATTTTGCAAGGGGAATTTTTTTCCTGAAAAATACAAAATTTTGCTTTGGAAAAAAGTAACAGGAAAAAAAGAGAGAACTGCATGAAAAAGTTCGACAAAAGCTGTAAATTTTGCCAGGGGGAAAAATGGCCAGGAAAAAAAGAAACAAATTTTGCTCAGAAAAAAGTAACAGTAAAAATTAATTTTTCTATGAAAAAAGTAATGGGAAATAAGACATGAAAGCAAGTAGACAATAAGTCAATTTTGCCAGCAGAAAAGTAACGGAAAACAAGAAGAAACAGATTTTGGCAGGAAAAGTAACAGGAAAAAAAAATACTAAAAACAGATTTTAGACTGTCTACTATTTTGCAAGAAAAAAAGTAAATTTTATTATGGAAAAAGTAAATTTTACTTAAAAAAAAAAAAAATGTACGTATGTAAGGAAAAGGGACAAAAAGTAAATTTTGCCAGGTAAATATTGGCAAACAGAAAGGAATGGATGAATGAATGCTTCAGGTTCCTTTTGGCACTGACGGGTTCTTTTTGACGGTTACTTTTCGCCACCTATAGTCTGTTTGATATTAGACAACATTTTTAGCTCAAACATCAGCAGGACTGAGAACGTGCAACTGATGCTGAAGCAAAATGTGCAAAGTTCATAAAATCTGAACCCAGTATAAAATATAATCAGCAGATTATTCGGGCAAATAATTTTCCTCCAAAAATCCAAACCACTCTAAGGATTAAACACATTTTAAGCACGTGAGTTTGACGTGAATTTTAAAAATAAAACAATGTGTGATTGGCCAACAGTGTTATTCTACTAACTATGACTAAGCAGTCGTATCAAACGGTGTCACGGGTTTGAACGCGAGTCAACGGATTCTTGGTGGATTTCCAGCGGTTGTTTCACTCGTCGTCACTGATGTTCATATCTGAAGAAGTAATTTCCTTCTCACGGATGTTCCACGTTTCTTTGCTTCTTCTGAAAATGTCATGTCATGACAAATGGATGCTGGCGTGAAGCAACACCTGATTTCATCAGCACTGAATTGAACCATGAGGGAAAAAAAAGGTTTCTGAAGCCGCTTCAATTCAAAAGTCAAGTCATAAGCTGTGGACTGAAGTCGGTGATGCTGCTAACGAGCTGCAACAGCAGTCCTGGTCATGAGCTGGAAAAGTTGCCAAATTCAAAACTTGCTGAGTAAGTAACACGTGGAATGTAATCGGAAAGCAGCGGAAATTCACACACCCAACTGCCTAATTGATAATTCGAATAATTCCATCAGACCAATTTGCCCAATTTATGATCTTGAGTTATTTAATTTGTGCTCCCAAACAACCTAATTTAGATTTTTTTTTTTTTAAACCAAGACCATTTTCCCCCACGGTGAACGACTCACAATCTAATAAATAACAATAATAACAATAATTCAGGAGCTCAAATGAATTGTTGCTCCTTGTTCTTTGTTTAATAACTTGTACAAATATTATTTGTCAGCCAAAGATGAAATAAATCTAAACTCAGGATCTGCGACGGATTTGGTTTCAGATCAATTCTGATTATTAGTGAAATAAAAGGCTCCATTTACACGGCGAGGAAACAAAGCCTATTCCAGCTCACATTATTTTACAGACTATAATCTCAGCATCAGTCTCAGAGGGACCAACACGCCCACGTTAGACACAATAAGTGAAAAACAGAAAAACGAGCCGGCCACTCCTCGCTTCACACCAGGAAAGCGCTAACGGGAAAATCATAAAGGGAAAATCCTTCCAGTAAAACACGATGTATGAAAACAAGAGAAACGAGTGGAAACAGGGCGTTTCCACGTTGGCGTTAACCAATCACCAGCCTAAAGTTACATAATTATCCTTCATCTCTTTGGCATGAGATTTACACCCAGTTGATGCTGCGAGTATTTTAATTGTTTTCGTATCTTTTCTTTCATCTGCAGACCTCCTTCATTCGTTCACTTCCTCCACACCTCTTTATTCAAAATGTTTGTTAGCGTCACTGACTTTAATGTCTACAGCGCCCTCTATGTGTGTGTTTTAAACACTGCTAGACCCAACAGTGGGGGGATTCACGGCTCCAGCGCAGCAAATCTAAATGACTGAGGCGACCCCCAACTCTTTGGTTTAGCGCCACCTGCAGGTTAAAGTGTCCTCGTGTCCAACTCTATAGTTCACAAGACAGCTTAGAAATAATGCCAATAAACCTTATGAGAGTACGAACTACACGTATGTCAGCATTCTTATATTAGCATGATCATCGGGCGCTGACTTACTTATGACATCATCACGAGCTTGTTGTTGCACAATCAGGGCAACGGAGGTCGTTAAAAAACCCCCAGTAGATTTAAAAACAAAAGGCAACTCTAATTCTTACAGCTATTGTTAAAGCTTTTTCTGCAGCGCCCTCTGTTGGTCACAATCGAAAGGTGTGCGTCACCAGTCTGTTGTGTCGAACTCCTGTGGGGGGAGGGGGGGGTGTCTAACGTGTACCCTGCTCATGTTAGCAAATTTTATACGTTTAAACGGTGTTAGCATTAGCATCGTCAGGTCGACATAAGAATTCACTCATGATTTCCTGAGCAGCATGTTAGCAGGTCAACAACGCTTCACAAAACTGTTTTAAAAAAATTAATTTTTAAAAATTTTTTTTAGGTCACATGACCTGATAACATAAGCATCAACAGTTGTCAATTTACAGTTTGTTTAACCAATGATGGCGTCTACGTTAAATATGATTTTAACACGACTGAATAAACATGTTGATACATAAAATAAGCTAAAAAAGCAACATTTCTGACTTCCAAATTAAAGGGGCTGATTTAGCTTTTCCTTTTTGGAAATCAAAATTTCCAACTTTCACACAAATGCAACATTAGCATTTTAGCACAGATGTGATAGCGCGCATTGGACTACTGTCACAGCGCAATACGAGCTAGCATTGCTACCGCGATACCGCCGGCATAGAGCGTGCTAGCAAAACATCACGCAAATTTGTAGCCACTAAAAGTTGTAATCGCGTTGTAGTAGAAAAGCTGTCACCAGAAATATTTACCGCTCCAGAACTGTTGGTGGCACTACACTAAATTCTCTGCAAGCTAAGCGTTAGCATATTAGCTACATTCACTTATAAAGTAGTAAAATTCAGTTTTGCAACAAATCAGGTAGAAAAAAAAGTGACAACTGAAAATTTCACCACAATTGTTTGTTCCAAATCCACTCGCTAACATTATTTTATAAATTAAGATGAACACAAACTGTTCTGTCGGATTAGCTTTAGCACTGCAGTACCACTAGCATGCAATAGACCCTATCGCATACAGGCAAAAATCAACCCAGAATGCATTGCGTCGCCAACATCCGGAGTTTTTTTGCAGACAGCTGAACTTCCGGTCGCTTTCACGCAGTGAACGGTTTCGCTTCGCAGCGCCTGGCGAATACGCGGAATCTGATTTACGGCATACTTTAGTGAGCATTTTTAAAATAAACACTTTCATGTTTCCTTTTTTTTAATTTTCAAAAGGAAATCTTGGATCTTTTTGATAAAATAACTTGACTTAAGTCACGAGAATTTCACTTTTTATAATTAAACATTTCAGAGTTTACCCAGTTTTCTGTCTGCTTCTTAGAATAAATGTCATCATCTGATCTCCATAAAACCCGGTGGGTTGATTGACGCCGACAAGAGGAAGAACCCGTGAAATTCTGGTCTCGATCGGGATCTACATGAGGATTCTGGGTCATTTTGACACAATGATATAAACAACAGGATGAGGCTTTTTTTGTTTGTTGGCATTTTGATCCATTTCCTAAAAAAACAAAACTGATCACTATAATAAATGAGATTTCATGCAGATCTGGATTAGGATCCGGACTGAAGCACACGTTCACACAGAGGTGATGTTATTGTGAGAGATAGGTCGGCCTTTGTGGAGGAACACTCTCGGAGTGCCCTTCTAGTTCATTTAGGAATCAAAACCTGTACTTTACTTTATTGCATTATTGACGTTTGTTCTAATGTGACGGCGGTAAAATATCCGCTGAGCCTTCAGGTTGGACGAGTTTTGTTCTACTGTGTGGACTTACACCTTCTATTCCACCAGGAAACAAATGACACACACACACACACACACACATCTACATAGAAAAAAAAAGAAATGAGGTCAATGCAAAAGTACAATTAATTTGCTTAGTTAGAAAGACAGTTAATTTCCTCTTTATGTAAGTGACAGTAAGCAGCTCAGCACTGACTGTGTGCGTGTGTGTGTGTGCGTGTGTGCGTGCGTGCGTGCGTGTGTGAGTTTGCTGGGGGTTTTTTAGAGGTTACCTGTCCTATATTCGTACAGAAGGGGGTGGAGGGTTGAACTGTATAAAAAGATGCCACCCAGAGACGTTTTCAGAGCAGCAGCAGCAGCTGACCAGAACTTCAGACGCCTCACTCTTCCTCCACGCAGGCTTATTATTATTATTATTGTCTTATTAACGTGTAAATTACACGTAATTATCTCTTCCAGCTCCAAACAGTCTTCTCATCCTCAAAGGATTCTTCTTTTTTTTGCCTGAATAATGAAGCCCGTCGCCGCACTTATGTCTTTCCTCCGTCCCGCCACCACCGCCATGCTCATCGTGGCATCGCTGCTCCTGATTGGCTGGGCTGAGCGCGCCGCAACGGTCCCTGTGGACAGAGCGCTAAGCCAACCGCTGCGAAACCCGGAGACATACCAGGCAGTCCGGGAGGTATCCCAACACGTAAGTGTTAATTCCAATTTTTTAAGTCTTCAGAGCGCCATAACATTTGAAAAAAAAAAAGAAAAAAAAAGTATTGTGACATCATATGAAAATTTATTTCGTACATAAAAATTCCAACTTTAATTGTGAAAAATTAATCTCAAAGAGTCATGTTTAAATTAAAATTTTTAAATTTAATCTCAGAAATCTCATTGAATCTAAAATTTCCAGAAATTTCTTTTCTCATTGAATTTCACCTGAACATTCGAGCTCATCATAAACCGAAATCATCAATCACACGATTCTAAAATGCTCAACGTCTGATGAACTAAAAGCTTCTTTGACTCGTCTCAGGCTCAGAGCGGTCAGACGGACGACGACTCCAGCGTCAGACTGATGCCACGAGTGAACGCCGAGCAGGTAAGAAGCGTCGCCGTGACATCACAGAACGTTGGATTCATGCACATGCGCTCTTGAATGCAACATTCTGCAGAATGTTGCATTAGAAGATCAAAGTAACATTCTCATAACCGAGCCCGACCTTTGACCTCTTATCTCCACCAGGACCACATGAAGATCTGCTGCCTCCACGCCAACATCCTGGACTTCTACCTGCACAATATCCTGCATTACCGTGACAACCAGCATACTCAAATGCACCGCCTGAAGGCCGACTTGACCCGGGTCAGCGAGGACCTGAAGACACAAGGCTGCGTGAGTGTCACTATTAAAATCATATTTCAATTAATCGTGTTACGGCATAAAATTTAATTAGTGTTAGAAATGGTGTAATTTATATTTTACAAGTTTTGCAAAAATATTTCATAAAACGGATAATTACAGACCATCTTAATTGGTGAAAATTGCTTTAAAATAAATTTTTCATATTTTTGCATTTCTCAAATTTATTTTTTTACATAAAATGATATATTTTAAAAAATCATTTTAAGTTTTAGGTTTGTTACCTGCAGCTAAATGTTAATCTTGGTGTATCTGTGGCGGCGGTGTGGTTGATTTTAAAATCGATAAGGACTTTCTGTGGTTTTTGTCAGAGAAAGGTGACACACAGATGAAGTGATGAGCGCTAACAAAGCCATTTGTCTCTGCAGAACGTGACTCACTACCACGATCATCATCACGCTGTGGAGTTCCGCAGGAAACTCACCAAGGTAACATCAAACACCTGAGTGACAAAGAGCAGGACACCTCAGGCCAGATTCAGAACATTTTAAAGAGAATTTAACGTTGTGACATTGTGCTTCGTATGGAAGCCCAACTCTGCCAGAAAAAGAGAAATAATTATTTAAAAAATAAATAAAATAAAATCATTATTGGAACAATCTTTTTCTGAATAAAAACAAAAACTTTAATGTGGAAATATTCCGTTTTTATTCTCAACACTACATTTGTTTTCAGATTTCTGACTTTAATCTGATAATTTTTTTACCTTGATATAACTGATATCAACACCAACAATCACATTGGCTGAAAATGATTTTCATTTCTAATTTTGGCGAATGCTCGTTTTAACAGACAGCGGCTGTGAGGTGACATTTGATGCTGATTTGTTTCTGACGTTTGTGTTTCAGATGGGGGGCGAGCGAGGCATAAACAAAGCAGTGGGAGAGATCAACATCCTGTTTACATACCTGCAGGACTTCTGCATCCAGTCCAAAAACTCCACCCAACACTGATCACTTTAGATATTTATTATATTTATCGCCTTTTGTACCAGT
>OMMV01113049.1:0-11049 GCA_900302635.1 Chatrabus melanurus
AAAGTTATATTGGACGATGACGTCATTCATTTTGGGCCAATATCACAAGTAGGTTACCTGTTAGCACCTTCCACGAGCCACCGTTATCCGCTGTTACCAACGACGTTATACTCCGCCTTTATCCGCTTTTAGCACCGTTCACCACCCCCCCTTTAGCGCTGTTAGCACCGCCCACCACCCGCCTTTAGGTGCTTCGTCGCTCTGCCTGCTCAGAATCACTGGACACTGCCGAACCCCTCTTTTAGGTCAATATAAATTGCAAGTAAATAATATAACAAATGTTGGATGTTGAGGTGTCCAATACGTCGTTTACGGGATTCAGAGATATCATATTGGACGAGGCGAAGCCTCGTCCAATATGGTATCTCTTCATCCCGTAAACCGTCGTATTGGACACCTCACCATCCAATATTTATATATTATTTATTGTTGAATTTCATCCACGAAAATGTCCCTGAAACATACAGGAGATTCTGCTCCTTTTCCCTCTGGCCTATGAATACTCTTTACAGTCATGGATAATGCTCTGCTCTACAGACGTTCTTCTTGTTATAAATAGGCTCTTTTTAAAAAGGGGGGGGGCTTAAACATGTCCATAATGCCTCTTTTGAAATTAGGAGTTGTGCTTTGACAGTCTTACTCATCACATGCATTTCTGACCGCCGTTCTGCACCTTCATGTTGTGTAGACCTCTTGCCCTCATCCATTCGCATTTCACCACCTTTGAGTGCACTCACACACATAAATACACACGCTGGACTGAAAGTCTTTCTCTTCTCTATTCAGACACAGTTGTAATTGAGTCTGTGTTGTGTTTTGTAGCTCAGGGCCCTGGGCTTAGCTTAGCCGCCTGTTCAACGTGTTAATGGGCTCTCATCCCTTGCACACATTTACACGCACACTACAGCCAACTCCATCATGTGAGTCACCACAATAAGTTAATCAAAACTTTTTCATACTTTACAATAAACCAGACTTACCGTCAGTATTTCTCCTTTGGTAGGAGAAGTCGGGCCCATGAAGGGCATTATGCACGATGGGGTCACCACAAATACAGAACCCATTTATTTTTATGTTTGTTTATTTATTTATTTATTTAGCCATCCATCCAATACTGAAAACCATAATGTGACATGTACAAACAGAAATTCTATTTAACATGGTGTTTTATCACAACTTTAAATGCATGCTGAAAGTAATTGAACCCCGTTACAAAGTTCCCCCGCTCTCATTTAATAAAAAAATTTAAAAAGCAGTTTAATCTTGTTTCTACCTTACCAAAAACATACCGAACCAGGATTTTTGTGTGTCAAGTCTGGGAGCATGCATTGGTGCCTCGCTTTTCCACATCCGTAACGCCACAGAACCAACTTGGGTCCTGAATGGCAACCGCCCAGCCAGCCATTTGTGTGTGTATATGTATATATATGAGCCTGTTCCAGTAGTCATTGGGCAAGAGGCAGGGTACACCCTGGACAGGCCGCCAGTCTATCGCAGGGCCAACACGTATAGACAAACAAACTCATTCACACTCCCACTTACACCTACAGTTAATTTAGAGTCACCAATTCACCTAACCTGCATGTCTGTGGTGCATGTCTGTGGTGCATTCTGAGGCTATCTGAGAGGGAAAATTTTTGTATCTTCTTGTATTTGTCCTGAAACATTAATTCTCATTATTATTATTATTATTATTTATTATCATCATTATTATGTGTAAAAATGTCTTCAAAAGTGGACCTTTACTATAAGCGGGGGGGGCGGTGCACTTTAGGCCAATCGTCGCTCTGGCTAATCACCGGTACAGTCTATGTTACTAGGAGGAAAACAGACACGCCGACAAGAAAAATTCATTTATTTATGTGGAAAGCGTGACTTGATTGGCTGGTAAGAAGGGTTTTTCACATGCACCATCTATCAGAAACAGACTTGGTGTCTATTTGAAGCAAAGGAGAGTAAAATGTTTTTAAGTGTGTGATCACTGCGTTGGCACTGAGCTTATGAAACAGGGATGAGACTGACATGCACTGTTGATGATCTGTGTGAATGAAATAGACTTGTTGCGTATTTAAAGCAAAAGACAGTGTTATGTGCTTTTAAAATGTGCGCTGCTCACTCCACTAGCATGGCTTATATGAAGCGAAGCAAGAGGAAATATCTAGCCATAAAAAGAGTATATAGACACAGGGCCTTAAGCCTCATTTACACCCTACACAAATATGGATACGGAGCCTTTTGTCCATTCCTTGCGGTCGTTTCGTGATCCAACAGCTCATAGTTGATCCGTACGGACCACCCCCACAGTTCAGCACGCACGTGAACTGCAGTTTAATTGCAAAGTTTACATGATAGTCTGATTTTGTGTCATTGTGACTTGTTTTTAAAGTGAGAACTGCGTTAATTTTGATTCAGTTGCGCTGAAATCTAACTGCGAGTCGCAGACCTGCAGGTGCTGCGCGTGCATGTCAAGTCGCGAACGCAGCCTGTTAAAACAGCCTCGTGCTCCATCAGAGACCACGCGCTAAACTTCTGGATCCAAACAGGGAAAGAATCTCCAACTCGTAAACCGTTTTATGGATTTCAATGAACCTTCATACAATGGTAGCATACCATATGAAGATGTGCATGAAGGAAAAGAAATTGCAGTCCGATGTTTTCAAGGGGTGATAACTGGACTGTTGTTTTTAAATACACCACTTTTGTCAATTACATGTACAAACAGACCTGTTGGGCTTTTCAATATGGAGTATGACCTGTTTTTATGTTTTTGTTTTTTGTTTTTTTTTTTGTTTTGTTTTTTTTAATTCAGGTATTTCTTCACAAAAGATTTACAACCACCAATATATAATTCATGCAAGAAACCAATATGACAGAGTGGAGGGTAGTTCTCCCTGCTTTTGAAAATTTGGCAATGAAATGGTGGAAAAGAAAACGACAACAAAAGTGTCTATTGCAGCTCTTTGGATCGCTCTCTCTATTTTTCAAGCTTTCAGTTTTGATTCAATACGGCAAACATTTTAAAGAAATGGCCATCTTTGCATTTTTAGGTATTAAATCGGTATAGAAGAATTTAGACTTTTGACAATACGACTATATAACATGAGTTTCCAATGTTCCCAAAATATAAACTCATTTATCGGCTCGCCATCATATTCGGTTCATCTGTGTGTGAAAACATGTTACTTGGGATTACTCGTTTTGGTGCAGACCTTACAGCTGGAGCAGGCATTAGTCACACACATGTCCTCGCAGAAGGACAAAGACTTTACTCGGCTTTATCACAGCCTGAACGTTTTTGGTTTGCTCAGCCTGCACTGTATTCTGTGTCTATTCATCTTCTTCTGTCAGCTGTGCGTGGCTCCTTTTCTTCTTTTATCCCGCTCACCAAATGGGACTTCTTTAATCACACAGGACAGCGTAATGTCCTTAACCTGCAGCTGCTAAAACAGAAGTAATTAGCATGTGCGCTAGAAGGTCACTGTCAGTCCTCTGTTTTCAGTATTCTTGATTTGTTTCGGACACTGCATTGTCCAAAATTCTCAGGCGTATGCGGCAGATACACAGTATTTAAAATAACCGCATCAGTGCTGTTTGGGAGCATATTTTCTGAACATTTCAGGCTGAAGAACTCCTTACTTTGGTTCAGTGATGCACAATGGTCGGGGAATGCAATGATTTGTTTGCTAATCATTTGACTCATAGGATGTGTGAGATCCTCTTATTTGTGGCAATGTTTTAAGCACCTTTTTTTTCTTCTTCCTCCTCTTCTTCTTCCTCTTTGGTCCCTGATCCAATTATAGTTGGGCATTTTAATTTCAGCATTTCTGTTCAGGGTTTCGAAATGTTTCCGTGACTAATTAAAAGTGTCACTTGGTGCAGTTTGGCATCACAACAGCACAGTGTTTGCACAGGATTTTAACAGCGAGACTACATCACTGTGATCTGTTAGCTGGCTATGAAGCACAAGCACAGAATGGATCAGGTCAGAATTAATTTGCAGATCTGTTCTTAATCACTTATAAATTTAGCAGACCTAAATTCACATTTCGACATGATATGGAACTTGCTAAATCCCATTTGATGGGTTATAGGTGTTACGGTTACAGAGCTTGCCATTAAGAAGTATAACACAAACGCATGACTGTGCCACAGTGATGAGATACAGACAGTACACTGACTGACCGGGATCACTTCCCATCCTCAGGATCTCGGCTGCGGTGAAATTGGACATGAGATGAACTTGAAATCACATTCAGAGCTTGCTTGATAAATGGTTCCACCACAGCACATTCACTCACACACACACACAGACACACACACTTTCTGTCCGGCATATTCCTCAGCTGCTCTGCTCTGTGTTTGTGCAGTATTTTTGTGATTGTGGCTCGTGTGTGTGTGTGTGTGTGTGTGTTGGATCATATTTGCTCATAGCTTCATGGCTTGATGCAAGATTTGGCCTGTTCTGTTGCGGAGCTCTCTGTCACCTCCATTCACTGGCCGTTTTTGTGCTTCTTAAAAGGCTCCATTTTAATCATCAGCGTATCAGTCTAAGCTGCAAGAACACACACAGACACCATAGATGGTATGGCATGTTTTCTGTCATCTTATTGATTAAATTGAGCAAAAGCAAACCTTTATATTCTGCACTTGTAAATGCATTTATTGGTGCAAGCAGACACCGTAATTACTTCACTCACCAAAACACACCGACAAATTCACTGCCTCCCCTGCAGCTGCTGTCACTAACATTTGCTGTTGCACTGCTGCTTGCTTTCTTTTAATTTTTTTGTTGTTGTTTTGACCCTCACCCCACCCCCACACCCTGTTTTTTTTTTTTGTGTTCATTGTAATCATGACCTCTCGCTGTTTTAATTTCAGATTTGCATATCCACTTCCACTCCTTCCTCATTTGCATACAGCAAGAATGGCGAGCGGGCATCCCACAGACAAATTCAGTTTCATGTATCAACCAGACACGCACAAGAGGTACGGGTCACGCATGCACACACACACACATTCACACTCGCTCACTTTCACATGCCCACAGTCTTTTAACCAGGTAAGGTCCTCAACCATGTGAAACCAGTGGAGAAAGGTGCCTTATGGTAGATGTGGTAAAACTGTTGTTTTTGGGTACCTTCACGCCACCCATTGCCACCACTTCAATTTTCAGCAGCCATGTTCATCCCTGTAGCAGAAACCAGGCGGGTCAGTAAACCATGCCCTGCCCATTTTGCGCTTTAGTGGAAATTTGGCAGATATGCAGGCTTTGACGCTCCGTATTTCATCTCGCACGGGAATCCAGACTATTATTCATAAGGGATCCATGTGTTCTTGTGCTTTTTTGTCAGTACATATGCCTTTTATTGCACCATTGTTTTTAATATATGCTCAATTTGAATTTACTTGAGGGGGAAATATTCATGCGCTTTTATTTCCTTCGCATGTTTGTAAAACCCTTCAGCTGGATGTGGCTCTAAGAAATTGAGTTTGGGATTAATGTGTGTGTGATGACTGTGTGTATGCTTTGGTAATGATACTGTTTACTGATTTTCATCGTCTTAACTTTGCGTATCTCTCCACTCCATTTTCCCCTTTTACTCTTACTTATCCCCCCCCTCCACTTTCACTGTCATCCTTTTGTCTTCCCACCACCTCTGTATCTCACAGTAAGAACAGGTTATCTTCAACTATGAATCCAGTCTACAGCCCTGTTCAGCCTGGCACTCCATATGGAAACCCTAAGAACATGGCCTTTACAGGTTAGCTGAAGATTTATTTACCACTTTTTAATAACAGCTATACAAACACTATTTCAGTTTGAGGCAAACAAAACTGTTCCTTGAAAGTGTTTTGCCTTGAGGAGTTATCTGTGAAACTGTTATACTGTTAGTAATGAAAGCGCACACACTCTTCTCTTACGCACAAAGAGATTTTTATTTATTTATTTTTGGCTTTTGTTGTTGTTTCAGTGTCGGAGGAAAATTGAATCAGAATATATGTAGAAGCTTTTTCAACTGTTTGTCCTTGTGGCATTGTGGATTTTCACTGGAATAAATATTGGCAACAACTGGTCGAGCCCCACCTCCAGAAGGTAGCCATCTATCTGCTGCAGCCAGGTGATACATGGGTGTCCCCTTGGCCTATTTCACTTGCTGGAGTCCTCGGTTTTGAGGCACCTGCACGCTGGACCATGCACAGAGAAATGCGCCACATGGCTACAATGTCAGAGCTGAACTTCCCTCAGGATGCAAGTAGTACGCCCGTGTGTCCCTAAGTAACCATTCATTTGACACAAAATTATTCCAGCTGTACCCAAGGATCCTCGAGAGAGACCTAGTACCAAAGACATCCAGTTGTTGCTTTATGTCACTGGTTACCGACAAGGTCTCATGGCCAGACAGGATGCACCAGGACCGTAAAGACTCGGACCTCCATTCTCTTTGCAAAGTATCTACTTCGTCAAACACCTCTGTCCAGCGACCTCATGACTCCATAAGCTCTTCCAAAGTGTCTCGAGCTCGAAGGCTGAGGACCCAGAGACATTAATGGATGTGAATTTTGCTGCAGGTTTAATCCGAGAAGTTTATGGATGTTTTAATACTTTTTGTTTTGTCCAGCCTGACTACACCCACCATCTCTCATCACCTTAAATAATAATCTACTTTCGGCTTCTCCCAATTGAAACTCAGGGTCACCACAGCAGATCCCACCTGGATCTGCAAGTAGATTTGGCACAAGTTTTACGCCTGATGCCCTTCCTGACGCAACTCCACATTGCATGTGGAATGGGCAGAGGTGGGGTTTGAACCGGGAACCTTCAGCACTGAAAGCGGTCACACTAACGCTAGTCCCCTGCCCTCTCATCACCTCGTATAAAGGCTGTATATCTATTGTCAGTAAACCACAGTCTTATCAAAGTAATCACATAAACTATCAGTAGAATGCGGGATTATTTATTTTACAGTTGCGCGCTAATCATAACTCAGAGACTGTGCTGCCGTGTAGATGGTGACATTTAATAGACTGGTTAATCACTGACTTGTCCCTTAACTTGGGAGGGCAGACCACTGCCACTTTTTGCTAAATGCAGCAGAACCTTCAGGCAGCAGGAGAGACCGTGTAGCATTGGCTGACAATAATAGCAAACACTGAGCAAGACTTTACCCATTCATTTTCTCTCACTATTCTGCTGTGTTCTCGATCTTAAATCTGCACGTTTTTCAGGAAACTTTGTGTTTAGGTCAACTCACCATTGATGTTTAAGGGATAACAAACAAGTGCATGCATGTTTGGTGTGCCCTATTGCACTTGTCTACTTGTATTGCTGATGCTTCCGAACATATCTCCTCCTACACCATATTGGGAGGTGTGTCTCGTAAACCAGATTGCGTATGTAAAATGCATTGGGCTGAGTGCGTTATTGGTGGAGGCATTTTTTAATGAGTGCCATCTGTGCACGTCCTGCTCCAAACCAAACAGTGTCCTGTCTGTTTGTATGTATTGTTTGTTTTTTTTCCCCCCCTCTGTTTAAGCTCCTTAGGCAAACCCCTCTCAAAATTTTCTCTGTCATCTGTGATATCCTACAGGCTATCCAGGAGGGTATCCTGCCACGGCTCCCACCTATACACCCAACCTGTATCAAACAGGTAGTCCTGGGTATCCACCAGGTGAGCTCCGAAATAAAAGCATACAATGTCTTTGTCACTTTACAGGCCATGAAACTGAGACTTACTCAAACCTTTACAGAACTACATGCCTAAACTGTTGGCCAACACTGGCATAAGTGTCGTTTTGCCACCGAAAATAAATGTTTATCTCATGGTAAACACCTTTTTGCCCTAAGGAAAATGAGTCCCCACTGACACAAGTGTGCACACACACCCGCACCCCTGACAAAAATGATGGAAACGCCACAACTAGAGCATTATCACCCAGATTAATCTGGAGATGAGCACCGTCACCAATGGGCCTCAGGGCCTAGGACTTACTACTACGACGACTTCTTCCTTATTTTGTTGCAAATATAAAATAAAAATAAAAATCACGGATGTGACACAAAACCTGTTTGGTTCATCAGCAGAACATTCTGGCTTTGTGAAACATACCTCGAACAAATGTAAATATGATTATTTGAATTAATGGCATATTGTTTTCCAAATCAAGTCGGGGAAAAATATGGACTCACCTTGTAGTTTGCATTTCTAAAACAAACACCAACACAAGTCTAAAAATGCATGTCTGCAGTTAAAATGGGGCTTCCAGAGCTTAATGAGCTATTGGACTTGGCTAATTGAAAAGAAACATTGGCTCAACAAGACTTGTCCATTGAAACAATGGAAAGAATTACAAAACTCCCCCAAGAAGGAAATTCAACACAGGGTGGAGGAAAAGATTGTTCCCAGTCAGCTGCTTCTAAAATTTGGTGCAAGTATAAATGACATGGGAAGGTTATAAGATACGATAAACAAAGAGGTTGAAGTGTCATGACAGAAATGTCAAAGCAGTACGCCTTGAAAATTGAGAGTGCCCAACAACACAAAGGAAAAACAAATTGGTAGATACAGGATTCAATGTTTGTTACAGAAGTAAGTTCTATTTAGACCCTGAAGCCCATTGGTACTTATCTCCGGATTCCGTAGCGTGACGTGGATGAGAGTCTATGACTCCCCTTGGATGGGGACTCCAGTCCGATGCAAGTTACTTCCCCAGCCAAGGCCGATACCCATTTACAGCTGAGACAATGCAGATGAAGTGTCTTGTCCAAGGACACAGACAGGTAGCATGAGTGGGATTTGAACCCATATTGGCAGACCAGCTCCTTATCCACTGTGCTACCTGCTGACTATTATAGGCTTTAGATAGAGTAAGGCCACATGAAAAGCAGCACTGACAGCTGAGGAGAAGAAAGTAAAGTTACAGTGGGCTAAAGAGAACCCATTGTGGAGTGTGAATGATTGGATGAAAGTGATGTTCGGTGATGAATCATCAATCTGCATTGAGCAGGGAGATGATGCTGGAGGTTTTGTCTGATACACTCCTGATGGAAAATATAAAGATGACTGCATGAAGTCAACAAGCAAATGTCCCACGCGGTTATGACACGGGGTTGCATGCCAGGTAAAGGACCCGGACAGATGACCGTCATTACCTCAACAGTCAGCGCACAGGTGTACAGTGACATTTTAGACACTGTACACATTCCATCAATAGAGAAAAAAAAAATCATAATTGATTGATCCTGCAACAGAGTTAAGAGTATTAAAGCTGTTCTTCATGAAAGGCATTTCGAATCAGTGGCATGACCAGCAAACGGTACACGTCTCTAAAAAAAAAAAAAAAAAAAAAGTCCATGACAAGTCTTCGTCCTGCAAAGCTGATCTGACGACTGCTATTCAAGAAACTTGGAACCAGTATATAGTTTTCATTCATGAAGTCCACGCCTCAGTGAGTTCAGGCTGTCCTCCAGAGAACGAGCAACAACATACTAATTGTGATTCTTTTTGTTGATGATTCCATCTTTTTTTTTTTTTGTCCTCAACATTATTACAGTTTTTCCCCCGTACTTGATCTGGAAAAATATGGCACTAATTCAAATTTGTAAATTTAATGTTTTCAAGGTATGTTTTGTGAAACCACAGTGGTCAACTATCGAACCAAAATCTTGAAATATCTGTAATTTATTTATTTGATGCGACGTAAGAAAACTGGGTGAGCATCCCCTATGTGTGGTGATTACATAATTATTTTTTTTTCCCCCCTCCAGAAGTTGTAAAAGAAGAGATGGTTGATTTAATGGCTTTACTTTTCATAAAGAAATTACTTTACAGGTACACAGCTGCCAATTTAAATGTAATTATGCAAATCATTCCCTTCAGATTCCATTGAAATTTTACATAACAGATGTTACTGTGAAGCACATCAACAGAGGATTCATGTTCTTCAGCATTAATGTATAAGTGTGCACGAGGGAAGCCCCAGTGCTGATCCCGAGACCGGTATTGTTCTGCTCCAAAATCTTTGTTTGCATTGGAAATTCCAGCTGTCAAACACAGCCTGTTGTGCTGTAGTTTAAATTTCTCGTCTGTCTTTTGTTTATTTGCGTATCTCGCTGCTGCTACTTTCTTTAGAATGAATTCCAGAAATGCCGTAATGTTTGATGAGCCAACAGTGAGTTAAGAAAGCATTTCGGTAACGTGTTGACCTCTGCTGTAAAATATGTTACTTGGTGTACTCATACCTGTGAGAACATCTAATATGATGTATAAATTTACACACTCATGGACTTTGATTTGTATTTAAAAAAATTATTCTTCAGTGCTGCTTATGACTTACGCATTCAGAGCTGCATTGTGACATATTGAGACTGTGCAGATTATGCATGTTTTCCATTTAGTGTAAAAACAAACTGCGATCATGCTAGTCATTCATGCATGTAAATGGTTTCATCACAGCATACTGCAGCCTTGTTTAGAGCACCACACAAGCACAGTAAATATGAATGCAGTGTAAATTAAATGTGATCTCATCTTAAAGGGCAGTGGTGATGATGATGATGAAGGAAAGGGAAGCTAGCCAGTAGCAGCTGCTGTTAGTGTTACTCTGCTGGGGTTCTGTGTCCAGTCCCCATAGCAGATGGTAATAACAGTTGTCCGTCTGTTTTCTTCACACAGTGTGTCTGTATATACTGTAGGTAGTTTAGTGTTACAAGGTCTTCTTATAATCCAAATAATTCAAGTACTCGGGACAAAATGACATGCATACAAAAGTAAATATGCAGATACCAATATGGACAAAAAAAATGATGCATTAGTCTTCTGCCAAGACAAAAAAAATTGGCCATCTGTCTCCAGGTTTCACCTGAAAATATATTTGTATCCACTTGGGTCCAGACCCAACATGCGTTGTGAGACTCACTTCTAATGACATGTCCTATATCAGTTACCAAAAAAACAAACAAACCCTGCCATCACTCTTTGTCAGTCTGCTCCATAATGTAATGGTTTCGGTAATGGTTCTAATTAATCCAGGCCTAACCTTATTCCAACT
>OMMV01113148.1:0-11460 GCA_900302635.1 Chatrabus melanurus
TGCTTCAAGGTTGGACGTGTGGTGCGTTCAGAGATGGTATTCTGCATACCTTCGTTGTAATGAGTGGTTATTTGAGCTACTGTTGCTTTTCTATCATCTCGAACTAGTCTGCCCATTCTCCTCTGACCTCTGACATCAACAAGACATTTTCGTCCACACAACTGCCGCTCACTGGATAGCTTATTTTTCGGACCATTCTCTGTAAACCCTAGAGATGGTTGTGCGTGAAAATCCCAGTAGATCAGCAGTTTCTGAAATACTCAGACCAGCCCGTCTGGCACCAACAACCATGCCACGTTCAAAGTCACTTAAATCCCCTGTCTCCCCCATTCTGATGCTCGGTTTGAACTTCAGCAAGTCGTCTTCACCACGTCCAGATGCTGAAATGCATTGAGTTGCTGCCATGTGATTGGCTGATTAGCTATTTGTGTTGACAAGCAATTGAACAGGTGTGCCTAATAAAGTGGCCGGTGAGTGTAGTTGACTATTTTACTAATTGTCTCAGCTCTAAACGACGAGTATTGTAGTGATTTTTTCAATAATGCAAGTAGCATCAGGGAAATTTCCATATTTGAAAATTTGACCAGAGTGTTTTAATACAGGAAGATGCTCACAAAAGGAACATTTCAGTTCAAACCGCTCCAACTACGGAGCTGCATTTTCATTCCACATTCACAGCTGCAGTCACATAAAAGAAACATTTATCCCGCTCCCCTTCAAGTTCACGTAAAAACAGCAAAGCACCTCAGAGCTCTGAATAATGAGGTAGGCGACGCCTCCACTCGCAAGCGCGACTTAACAGATGAAGCGCGGCGAGAGAAGGACGGTGCAAACGGTCTCCACTCGGAGCGTCTGAGACGGGTTGCTCTGCACATGGCAGTCATTAAGGTGCTGCTGCAGAAACTGGAAGTCTTTGATTAGGACCAGAGATTCGAGCACGTAAAAGGCTCGGAGCTTCAGAGGCGCTGAGAAAACCCTCAAAGCTGATAGGCTGTGGACTCCTCTGGGACACGGAGAGAGCCAGAGCCCCGTTTAGATGTGGGTGTAGAAAATTCCTGCCGTGTTTATGTAACCTTTGGTGGAAGCTCTCACAGGCTTTGGCTCCGGCTGTGTATGGAAACCTTCAGGTTCCTCTGATCCAATGATTAGTGACACCGTTTGAGATGGGTCCCTTTGAATGGACTTCATTAACGAAGCAGCACAATGCAGGATTAAGATAACCTATTATAATAAAGGAGGCTTAAATTTAATGAGCTGACTGGCAGAAAATACTTGACAGCCGTTTTGCCAATCAAGTCACCTGTCAAGGAAATATGACAGACTTTGACTTATTCCTTCACCTCAAATGTTTGAATTTGCTCTTTTTCTGTGTTTTGTCACCGTAAATTTAACACTTGTTTTGGACTATTTACTGAACAAAAATCAAACTTCTGAAGATGTCCCGTTGGGAAATGATGTTTGCCATTCACGTCATTATTTTCTGACATCTGATAGACTTTGCCATTGATAGATTATTTACTCGGGTCAATAATGACAAGATGAAGCCCAACTCAACCCGATTAGTGGATTAATCGTTTAGCCGACTTAAAGAAAAATAGCTTTCAACTTTTTTATTTTTATTTATTTATTTTTTTTTTTTTAAACCTGGAAGACTATTCAGAGAGCGCATACTGCTGCCAACTGACAGGGTGGAGCAGGGATTTATGCATCTTTGTGATGTCATAAGACAAGTTCTTGAAAAGAACAGATCAAAGGAAAACCTCTCTGCAGTGTTGATTTTGGCAGCTGACAAAAAAAAAAAAAAAAAAGGACTAGTTTCAAACAAATATTATTTTGGACATAGTTACTACATGGTGTGTGTGTTCTGAACAGTATCAGAATTCGTCCACTCCAGACCATATCAGAATTCTGATGCTGTGCAAGAATTCCAGAAGTGTACAAAGCCATCAGGTGACCCCAAACGAGGCCACACGGTTATTGTCCATATAGGAAGTATTTTTCAAATTTTGTTAATATTTAGAAAAAGTAAAACCCCGACCCTAAACCATTTAAGTAAAAGCGATTTGCAAGGATGCTCGGCCGCTCACCCATCAGTTTCGAGCCTTGTTCCGATTCCAGATGCATACAGCACACTTCCAGAAGTGGCAGCCTGAGTCTGAACTACAGTTGACAAGTCCGCTTATAATACATGACTTTGGGGGTTCTTCTTTTTTTGAAGTCGCTTGGAAAAATCATGAGTTGCGGGTTTCATTTTTTAAAAATATGGTTGCGTGATGGCAAAAATAAGTTTACATTCAGAGTGTATTTTCACCAGCCGCATCGACTGACACCATCTTGCTCATAGTTTGCTTCTGCGTACACCTTCGCAGAGCCTACGGCGCACACACACACACACACACACACACACACACACACAAACAAACTGGTTTCTTTATCTCAAATACATCTTTGTCATATCTATGTAATCTGTATGTGATTGTTGTGTTTAAATGTTCAGATTTGCCAAACAAACAGCCACGTCAGCATTTGAATTGAGTTTAATTAATACCCGTCTTCCCTATGGAGGCATACTTTGTTGCTGTTGGATGAGTTGGTAAAATAAATTCTATTTTTGTTTTTCAAATTCTACATTGTTTCAGTATATGCTGTTAAGGCTTTAACAGGCTATAGCAATATTGGCCTCGTTTTTGAAGCTTCGGTTGCTTATTTGTCTCGCGAGAGTTGCCAACTGTGATCTGTACCCCCAAACTTCTAATTTGGGCCACCTTCCGATATTGAGCGGAACAGATGAATGTCCAGTCTAAAATGAGACGAAAGCAAGCAAACATCTTCCCGGATATTTAACATGGCCTGTCTTTAAACAAACTTTTTGAGACAGAGTCAGATCAGAACCAAAACAAATCATCTGGTCACTGAAATACATCCGACAATTACTGCGATATTATGAATTTGTTTCATGTTATACATCCAATATTTAGGGTGCTTGGATTGTTGGCCAGACAAGACAAGCAACCTGAAGAAGGTTGCCTTCGGCTGTGGGATACTTTTTCATCATTCCAGACAAGTTAAAGATAAAAACATACAAATGGGAACTAATTGACTTATGATTTTCAACAATTATCTTTAAAGGGGGGGGGTCATAGTGTGCAAAATATTTTTTATCTAGCTTTTACAGCTAAATTTGGTTGGGGTTTCATGATAAACAAGCTGAAGATGCCTGATTTTTGTTTGTTTTTTTAATCAAAACCACATGATAAATTTGATAAAGTGGCTGTTTTAGCAGAAATAAAAGCTGTGCGAGACAAAGTGAGGACCAGATGACTTTGATCTCACTGCCCCTCCACATGTGACCTCTCATATGGCTGCATTGCTCATCATCATCATCATGACTACTGGAAGCAATGTGTGTGAGAACACACAAACCCGATTACTGCTTCATATTGTTATAATCCACACACCATTCATCGGATCCGATTAACCCCACTGAGACGAGTTAAATGTATCCATCAGCCTCACATGCTGCACAGAAACATGCGGGCGGCTTCGTTACTGCGTAAATCCAAACATATCTGCAGCGCAACAGTTAACTCAGCTTCATGTTCTTACCTAAAACGGGGTGAATCTTTAATACATTCTTCAAAATCCACCGTCATCTTGGGCTGGAATAAAGTTGTGCGCGTTTAAAATTCAGATTTCATGTCCCGTGTGAAGCAGAGACACCCGCTCCTCTGCAGCTCTTCACTCACTCTGACGCGCTGCTGCTGCTGCTTCAATTTAATGCGAGGCACAGTGCTGCGTTCACGAACCCCTCCTGAGCTCAGACGTTTAAACTCCCAGCGCACACGTGGTTTGAAATCATGGAGGACGAAAAATCACGTAAATATAAATCAATTACCAAATGCAGAAATAAATAAATAATGCATTATTCGTGTGAAGGGGGGTATGATTTATTTCTACATTTTTATACATCAACTATTATTTGGGATATTTCTATATATCTATTTATTTCTACAACATGGTCATCAAGAGGACCACATTGGAAATAAGTGCATTTTATACTTTATGTGTTATCCTCGATGCTGTATTTTACATGTTTGTATTTTTACCTAGATAAATCCATCCAAATGGGTTCTACATTGATTTCTACATTTCTGTATTTTCTCATTTCTTTCTTTATTTCTGTGCCAGTGGAGGCTGAATTTCTGCAATGAACATTTTGTGACACTAAATTCCAGATTGCAATCCAAACTGAAGAATGCATGCATTAACCAATTCTACAGTGAGGTTAGGACCGCCTACCTTATTTGCATACAGACGCAGAAATAAATAATAAATGTAGAAATAAACAAATGCAGAACTAAATAATAAATGTAGAAATACAGAAATAGGCCAAATAACAGTTGATGTTAGGGATTGCATAAATAAATTTAAGACAATTTATTTATGTCCCTTTTCATGACTAAATTGTATACATTTGCTTATTTATTTGTATATTCATTTATTTATTTTGCATTTATTGATTTATACTTGTGTCATTTTTCATCCTCCATACATGTCTGATTGGCCCCAAGCAGAGATGGACAGTAAAGCTAATAAATATATTTCAAATACATATTTGAAATACAAAATAGTATTTTGTATTTGATGGAGATATTTAAAAGTTGCATTGTAATTTGTGTCTAACTACTTGGTGTTCTGCATTTCTGTATTTTTAAAAAAGTGAAAACACTTCCCCTGTGAGGTCTTAATTAAAAAGTATAGCACACATTTTTGCATTATTGTTACAATGTTCGATGCGATAATAAATGCAAAAGTATATTGGTGATATATCTGATACGATTCAGAATATTGTCTCTTATTATTTCATGATCCTCCACGGTGTGGGATAGTGGTTAGCAAGAAGGTCTGGGGTTTGATTCCACCAACGCTGAGTTCATTTCTGTGTGGAGTTTGCATGTTCTCCCCGTGTCTACGTAGGTTTCCTCCCACCATCAAAACATGCATGTTATGTTCATGCTCCTTTCACTGCCTTTGACCAAAGCAGTGCCTCTGGAGTTGGTCCTCGGCCACTAGATTGTGGTTCCCCACTGCTCCCAGTCGTTGGGTTGTGTCTAGGACGTGTTAAACATGGAGAACAAATGTCGTACAATGATGGATAAAGGCTGGTCTTATTATTATTGTACCGAGGAACCACAAGATCAAACTGGCTTTTGTACAGAAAAGTGTTTCAGTAATTCTCAAATACAATATTTCATTTTGATACATTTCATGGTGTGGTATTTTGTAGTCATTTTTACATTTGTAATGATACATTTTTAATATATTTCTGGCCCCCAAAGAGTCCCTTATTGCTTTTCACTGACGAGGGTCAGAAATCCAACTTCAATCAAGCGGTTCCTCATTAGCAAAAACTAAATAATGGAAACAGAGTAGCCACTTTGGCGATGTTAACAGAACAGAAAACAGAGCTGTCTGTCGATTAAATAGAACATGAACACTGGCACAAGAATTCAAAAAGTACAGCTCCAGCTGGAGCCACACACCAGATTTAATGTGTCTTCGCTTTAGACTTGTATACAGTGTAGATCGCGTGGCCTAACGTAAATTTTGACATTGAATCAGGCCAACTGGGGAGGTGATGACATAGAGGTTCGCTTGTGACCAGAAGATCCTCAGTTCGATTCCCTGTCAATCCGATCCCCAAGTTGCTCCCGGTGTGCAGTTGAGCACATTGCATGGCAATCGATGTGTGAATGGGTGAGTGCTTTGAGCATCTGCATGATGGAAAAGTGGAACTGCGCTAAATGGACTATAGTGCTATAGTCCATTTACCAAATAGGGTTTGAGTCCCTTCATGGTTTAAGTCTACATTCTGAAGTCTTCCAAAAGGTTAACCAATGATTAACCAACATAAATAACCACAACCACAGTCTGATGTGTTGAGCAGATCCGCTCAATGCAGATAGCACAACTTTCATCTGTTGTGTCACCACTTACCCAGCTTTATGGTGGAGTAGAGTTTAGAAGCACATTACTGCAAGGAAAAACATCAAATCTAGGCTGGAGTCTCTCATATGACTTCCGGCGAACTGTAGCTGAAGTTTCATATAAAATCCTGCTCCGTTCCACTATTGTTCCACTCAACCTGGTGATGCAACAGAGAAAAGTTGCACGATGCACAGTTTTTCCAATCACATCCACAGAAGCCCATATCTCAGACCGAGTTGTCATGGGTGTCTTGGTGGCTTCCCTGACTTGTCTCCTTCCTGTACAGTCACTCACTTTTTCCATACGGTACCATACTGTTTTTAATTTATTAATGATTGATGTAAATGAAGACCAAGACATATTCAGTGACTTGGAAAAGCTCATGTATCCATCCCTTGACTTGTCTAAGGAAAGTTGGCTGTGAAAGTGAATGTATACTGAAAATTCATCAAAGGGTGCGAATAACTGTCATGGAATGTTTTATGCCTGTATTTTATTTTATTTTATTTCATTGTCTAAAAGTGTTTTTTTGTTTTTTTACAATAACTTTAGAGATTACATTAAATATTCTGATTTTACAACATTGTTTCATTTGCATTTATTTATGAACACATTTTAAGCTATGTATTTCAACTTTAGGGGTGCCAATAATTCTGACTAGGACTGTACCTGACAAAAAGTCAAACTGTTACTGAAGTTGTCTAAACAGGCCCCGAGAGCCAGTTTAAACATTTGCGTGGAAAGTACTCTGCTCCACAATGCAGCTAGCGGTTGTTGCAATCAAAGAAATTAAGCATAATGAATTATTGTGCATCATGCACAGAGTGCATTCATTTACTCTGCAAAACCTATATAATGTCGGCCAAATGATTTATATCAGACTATGTATGTCAGGTTACCATTTGCATATATGAACTGAACCTGTTGTATCTTTACAAAACAAAAGCAAAGCATATATTTTCTTTTAATTTTTTGGTCTACTTACATGTAGGTTATTTGTGTATCTACAACTTTTATGATGAGAAGTGAGTGAACTCCAGCACAGCCGGATCTTTCTATAAGATAAAAATGTGGCTTTGTGGTGCAATTGAAGTTGGAGGTGGGAAAATTAATATTATATTCTAGCAATTATTTCCTGATTGTTACATTCCTTCAACATTAACGTCGCAGCAGACCCAGACACTTTTAAAATCATATTTCCTACAGTTATTAAACACAACGCGTCCCCAGCCAGCAGCACTCAAATTGGTCGGGCATTGACGTCACACTCCGTTTCAATGGATCTTTTTCTTCCCCCTTGTACAATGACCTATAATATCAAATCTGTTTTGTCAGTTGCTTCATCACTGCACAACAGAAGACTTTAAACTATTCTGAATTTTCCATAAATTTTTAATTAAAATGACCAAAAAAGAAATGTCAAAATAAAATAACTACAAGTGAAAATATAAAGGTATAATGATTAATACAATATTCGTCTGTTGGTGATGACAGTCATTTTCATTTTGTTAAGAGTTCAACAGAGACAAATAAATTGATGAGAGCAATCTGTGCAGCATTATTGACAACTCCATCTTTCTCATTGATCTGCCTTTATCGGTCGACCTGATTATTACGCTAAAATGAATTTTACTAAATGGTTTGCGTGAGGGATTGACAATTGGTTTAAGATATGGGATGGAATGATGTTATTTTATTTACCAGGCACTTTTTTGTGCCAACCACAGCAGCAATCAGCAAACACCCACGCCGCCTTTAATGATTGTAATTAAGCAAGTTTTCCACTTCCAAGATTCGTCAAGATCTACAAGCCAAACCGCCATGAACTGTAGTTCATGACAGCGCTTGGCCATTTAACTCAAAAAGGCCCCGCCCACCATGTAGTCACAACACCGCTAAGACACCGCCGCGACACCATTACTACAGTAAAGCAGTGTTTTGAAGCGCCGCCATGACCTCAGCTAGACCTGACAAAATGTTTGCAAGAATCGCCACGAATTGTCATGATGTAAATACGAAACGCCATGAATATGTGACAATGGCAGTACGACAAGCCACGACGTGAAGATGTTGACAAGCTGTCGCCACGACACAGCAACATTTTGCATGTTGCGGGGGGAAATCACATCTAAATCTCCTATAAATATAGGGCAAATTTACTTCATTTTGACAAAATGGACAACAATTATGAACGATGGATGCTGCAGCAGCTGAACAGGAAGAACGTCTGCTGTCATGTGACCTTGACCGCATCTTGCCGATGTCTGGTGAGCTTCGTGTTGCGTTTGTGTGTTATTTTCCCCACGCATTGCTAAGAATACTCATGACTCATCAAAATGCTGCCAGGACACCGCCAAGACATCAACAAGACGCACCAATATATCGTCATGATGTGACACGACATATCAAGAAGGCGGGTCATTTTTGAACCTTTCAAAAAATATTGCGGTGCTGTGTGGGCCCACCCGGCCCATGACAACGCATCACGGCTTACAACGTCGTGGTACCCGATGCCAGCAAGACGCCAACAGGACTCACCAAGTCTTAGATCGGCCTATAGTTTGGCACTCGTCGTATTAAACATTGTAAAGGTGGACCTTCCACGCTTTAGTCTTTAAGGCACACACCTCACCTAGATGTTTGGGCCAACGTGAACGAACGTATTTGCAAACGCCGGTGTCCGCTAGCCTCCGCCGGGCTCTGCCGTCCTCTGCTGATGAATGTCGGTCGCGTCCAAAATTTTCAACATGTTTAATATTTCTTGCCGTTTGCCGATGTACATCTGGCTACGTTGGAGACCATTAGAGAAAGTTGATCTATGCTATGACCAAGTTCCCTCCGCTAGCTTTCGTTAGCATCCGCTAGCCTAAGTTACAGGTGGGATCGCCCACACTGGCTAACGTTTGGGTGCTGTGTTGCCCTGCCTGCTTAGAATCACTGGACGGCGGTGTGTTGAACCCCTCTCCCACACGTTGCCACGTTGGCAAAAGTCCCGTTTGTTCTAATGGAGTGCTGGCTAACCCCCGCCTTTGCTAGCACCATGCTGTGGAACGGCGTGCCGCGTTTGAAGTTCGCTACCAAACTCCGATAATGTGAGTTTTCGACTTTGCCCTGCGTTCACCAAACGCTGGGGTAAACGTTAAAGTGAGATTGCACCTTTAAGAGATGTTCCCTACAGGCATCTTTGTTTTATTGCACCTTTAACATAGTACATGAAATAATCACAAATTTACTGTTATCAGTTGTTTCAAATGACAAAAAAACAAAAAAAAAACATCTAAAACTTTTCATCAGTACTGCAAAGTATTGAAACACTGATCGTTCAAGAAGAGTTCAATACCTTTGCAATGCCCGTTTTGAAAAATTCTTCCAGAGTCCGTATCAAAAGGAAGCCATCACTGCTGTGCTAAATGGGGCCTCATTATGTCACCAACAGTTTCAAAAACATTCCAGTTGATTTGCCCCATCTGGTGAATGAATTAACATCTCAGTGTTTTGATTCATAAACAATACATAAGTAACAATGAAAAAATAAGTAAAAGTTGCATTATTTATAGAAAGGCAACAGTCAGCGCATCGTCTATATGTGCACTAGCACGTATTATATAACACCTAAATAGATCCTTGTCATTAGACTGGTGGATTGTATGTCACATAGCATTGATTATTTGTCCCATTGTATAGAAAAATAGCCCACTGTATGATTTATGTAGTTTTTTGTGCAATTTGGTTCCATTTATTGTTCATTTTGGTTCCATATATTTCGCTCCATTGAACGACTTCACTACCTTTTTGTAAAAATGGGTCCATGATACGAGGAAGCTAAATCCTGCATACCATAAGCCGATTAGAAGCTTGCGCGGTGTTCTCGGGGTCATCGCTAGCCGCTGTAGAAGCGCTGTCAGACGAAGAATTGGACAAATTCCTGTCGTGATTTTTTTTGCTGCATTGAGGAAAGCAGACGCAAGTACTTTTTCCACATAATTTTAAGTAAAATATCAAATGACAAGGATCTATTTAGGTGTCATCTAAAACAAACAATAAATGTTTTCCATTCGTGTAATGGTAAGAATATTTTCATGAGTTAAAAGATGGAATGTTGGTCACCCTGCACGCTGCTTGTCATATTAAGTGGCTGCAACTCTTCTTTTATTTTTAACATCATAACTGCATCCGTTCCGCCAATTGAGGCTATTATGAAGTCACAGGAAACAGGAAAGTCTGGATAAAGAGTTCCTGCTTGAAGGTTTGATAGTGTACCATTGTTCTGTTCAATAAACTGCCGTGAATGAAGACGATCTAATGCACTCTCAGAATACGACCACGCTCACTGACAAATCGGTTTCTCAGGGCCAACAATATTATTATTAGCTGTGCAGCAGTTTGTGGCGGGAAATAGTTTGACTTTTTCCCCTCACGTTGGTCAATAATCACCTCCAACATATGAGAAACTGTCCGTGCTGCAGCAAAACAGATCAGTCACCAGATATTTGGAAGAAACTGGAGGCACTAGAAGTGGATGTTCCACATTACAAGTCGTGGGATTCCCTTTGATACATGTTGTCCTCTCCTTTGGTGAGTAAAATCAGACAAAAATCAACAACAATTTTCCCACCCTCACCCCCTCCTCTCCTTCTATGCATCATCCATAGTTCATTTTGCTAATCTGACATAAAAGCACCTGCTGCTTCATTATGAAGCTGTTGAGTCAACAGTCAGCAGATCAGAAAGTGTACACTGTTGGAGAAATTCAAAAGAAAACATGCATTTTACTACAGCAGCATGGTTATAGTGTGATCATTTGATTGGGTATTTTATTGCCTAAATTTTGTTCATTATATATATCAAGAAATCCTACCATTGGCTAGAAAGGGCTGGCCTAAGGGACAGCACAGAGGCTCTGATCATGGCAGCACAGGAACAGGCCCTAAGCACCAGATCCACAGAGGCAGCAGTCTACCACAGCCGCCAGGACCCAAGCTGCAGGCTGTGCAAATGTTCCCCTGAGACAGTCCAGCACATAGTAGCAAGATGCAAGCTGGGACAGCGTACACTGAGAGGCACAACCAAGTGGTGGGGATAGTGTACAGGAACATCTGTGCCGCATATGATTAAAAGTCCCCAAGTCCCGATGGGAGACACCTCCGAAGGTGGTTGAGAACAACAGGGCTAAGATCCTGTGGGACTTCCAGACAGACAAGCAGCTGCTGGCCAACCAACCAGACATAGCGGTGGTTGACAAGGAACAGAAGACTGCAGCTGTGATAGATGTGGCAATCCCAGCTGACAGCAACATCAGAAAGAAGGAGCACGAGAAAATCGAGAAGTACCAGGGGCTGAAGGAACAAAAACACGTTAGTCCAGCTGGAGGCAGTAATGGTGCCCAAAGCTAGATTAAGAACCAACTGTATTTCTGATTAAGAAGAAGGTGAAGAAGATGGAAAAATGCATTTTTTTGATTCAACAATGCCA
>OMMV01113254.1:0-12512 GCA_900302635.1 Chatrabus melanurus
AGCAGTAAAAGCATCTAGCGATTTTTGAGAAATATTGTAGCACAATAGAATTTTACACAAGAGTCTAACACAACTGTATTTCCAAACCAGTACGGTGAGTACTCACAAACGCTGCTTGTGTCCAGTGTTGCCAGATGCCAGCAAGGTTTTCCAGCCCAAAACCTCGTCAAAAACCGCGAGAATGCACAAAAAACCGCCCAAAATTGTTTTGCCTTGTTTCTCATTTAAACACATTGAAATCATTAACAAGCTTTAAAATTACTTAGCCTATCTGATTTCAGAAACAATATTCAATCAAATGAACGTAAAAGTAGGCTAACCGCCCAAACCCATTTTTGCCCGCAAAATAGATTGCAAAACCGCCCAATCTGTCAACCTTGTTGCCGTCGCTTTTCTAACGTCATCGTGGTTAGGTTAAACCCGCCAATAGCGCGCCAGTTGCATATAGCCAGTTTGTGATTGGATCCACAGATTTTGGATTCCAGGGTGTCCAGACCCTGCTGCAGGGTGAAATCAAATTCGCCGGAAGAAGGGGCGGGGTTTACCCAGGCTAAAGATGACCCCCAAAACATCTAAAAATAGGGCCAAGGTTGAAAGATACTGGAGTTCCCCTTTATCTTTTAAAGATTTGGGGTGAAAACTCAAGGTCACAAAGCAAGGCCAAATATCTGACCCAATGCGAACAGGTAGGGGAATGACTGTGTCAAATGAACGGCTACTTAGGGAGAGTCAGAAAATAATAAAAAAATTGATTTATATAGCGCCTTTCAAAAAACCCAAGGACGCTTTACAAAACAGCACACATACTAGAGGACTATAGATGAGGACTATCACTGTCATTGTGACGGAACTTTAGCTCCAACATTTTGGCCATGAGATGCATTTCTCTGTGCTTGATCCAGCATGCAGGTGCTTCATTGTTGAGAACCTCAGCGGCTGGAGAAGGCCAAGGGGACACCCATGCTTCACTTGTCTTCACCAGATAGATGGCTACTTTCAAGAGGTGGCGATGGACCACTTGTCTGCCAGGGTGACTGCCATCCAGGATCGAAGGCATGAAAGGTCAAGACTGTGCAGGTTTTCCTGGCTACCGATCACCTCAGCAGGTGATTTCACAGATTATTAGGACTTTAAGTTGAAGGGAGGAACTCATCAGTAAAACCAACTGCTGAGGCGATCAGCTGCATGGAAAACCTGCTGCACTGTCTTGGCCCTTCATGGTACACTGTTGCCCACCCCTGGTCTAGAGTGAACTGTGCAGTTGTTTTTAAGTTATTTTTTTTGCATACTCCTGCTGACGGTCAGACAAAGACGTAAACAGTAATGTAAACCTCCTTGCAATTGGGGCTGGAGAATTTTTTTTTGTTGTTGTTGTTGGTAGACGTGCTTAATCCAATGATGTTTTCTTTAGGGTTTTTTTGTATTATTCTGTATGGTACTTTTTTATCGAATGTGTGGACTGTAGCGCCTCACCTGTACCAGTCATAGAGCTCAAAAGTGACAGCCAGGTCCTCCAGGGAGATGCTGTTGTTGTCCCAGAAAGGAATCTCCACCATCTGCCTGACCAGCTCATCCAGCTGGCCCTGCAGCTTTTGAATGATGGACAGGTAGTCTGTGTGCTGTGCATACTGGACCTCAAGCTGCTGCAGATTGTCGTCTACTGTCTGGTTCAGTGAGGATGCACTATCGTACACCTACAGTAAGCACAGAGACCAAACAGCAATCATGGCAGATTTCTAAGGCAATTCACCACACAGCTGTCAAACAGGAAATGCCCACGGCAGCAAAAGACGATTAATTTTTAAAAACGAAGCTATCATTTTTGCTCTCAGTCTTACCAGCTTCTGCACTCCAGTGATTGTCCGGTTAGCATGGCGCAGAGAATATGTCAGTCGATTCACTCCATCACAAGTCTCTCCGTTCCCATAGAAACCAACAGCAATGCCAGCACTAAGGGGGGACAAAAGGAACGGAGGGGAAGCCGTGGTGAGGAAGAGGAGGAGGGATCAGCTCAATAAGACACGCAGAGAGAGCACAGAGACAAGCAAGACAGGGAGAGAGGCGTGTGAACTCTACATTAACCCTGTCGTTTCAGAGCCCAGTCAACGGGATCCTTTCAGTTCGAGCAGAAAGACTCCACACAGAACCATGGAAACACACAGGAATGGACCAGCTATGCCCCAAACCCCACATCATGAGTGACAAAGGCCGTACTCAGACAGGAGATCGGCTCTGATTTGCATCAATGTCAGGCTGCACTAAAGAATTCCATCACACAGACACAAGCAGCTGGATATGCGAAGAAAGATTATGAAACGGTGCCAAACTTCTGATGACAAAATTAAGATATAAATGTACCTCTGGGCAGTATCAGTTTCTTTTCCCCTCTCTCTTGCTAATGTCCATATTGTTACACAAACACAAGAAATGCTTCTAAATGGCAAGTAAATTGAAAAGGCAAAGTGAACATTTTAATATTTTTGTGGGACACATGTCAGGAGGTCGCATGCATGAGTCATTAATCAGGAATGCATGTATCCACCCAAGCCAAAATTGATGCTTAATATTGTTAGGACTAATCGGCTCCACATCACATGATTTTTATATACAATATGGATCAGAATTCAATCAATCATTAGCTTCATTATGGAAGATTCTGACAATTTTTGTTTTTACACATCACTCGATTAGGGAGAAAGGGGGTAAAAACAGAAAAATGAAGAGGAAAATTTATAAAAAGAGATTTTTACTGAACACAAAGTTATCCAACGAGTCATCTATTAAAGTAATAATAATAATAATAATAATTTTAGAAAATGCTCACAGATTAAACTTGAAGAGCGCCCCTGCTGTCATACTGTGATGCAGCTGTAACCACAACCTATACCAGAGGGTATTTCATCAAGCAAGATATTCACCAGCAAATAACTGTGTGTTAATGCTGCATTCACATGTCGGCGTGGTGCGGTAGATGGCAAACTGGATGTTTCATTGTTTTCACTGAGAGGATGACAGAAAATTCTGCCACCGCTGGCTATCACTTGCATTGTGAGCGAATGTTAGCTACAACCTTTTGACCACGTGTCGCGTTTTTCTGGGCATGATCTAGCATGCAAGTTTGTCAGTGTTAACGACCCCAGCAGCTTGAGAAAGCCAAGGGGACGTGCACATTTCACCTGGCTGTGGCAAATAGATGGTTACTTTCGAGAGGTGGGGATGGACCGGTTGTCTGCTTGGGTGGTTGCCATCCAGGACCCAATTCAGTTCCATAGTATGGTGGATGCAGTGACATGCGGCACCAGCACATGCTCCCAGACCTGACATGCTGGCTGTGAGAGCAGCAGCCACACACTATGTTAATATGTGCCGTCAAAAGTTAAAAAAATTTTTTTCCCGCTTATCACAGTGACAACAACAAATCTGATGCCGACTTATTTTTAACGACGTGAAAGGCGAGCACTGAAAGATCAATTATTTCAGTTCAGAGACACCTGGTGTTGTATCAGGTAAACAGGAATAACTTATTTGGTATTATAGAGAAAACTAAGCTGTATTTTACGCAACAATCAGAGCGTCCTGTTTTAATGACATTGTGCAAAATGCTAAAACTCTGTTGTATTTTGCAATTAAGTAAATTATAGCCAGTCTTATTAAAGAACTAACTATAGCCTGTCTCATTAAGACTGTAAAATTGCAGTGAATCATGTAATCACCTACCATCTGTCACAGACGAATAAGATTCTGCTATCACGAGTTTTTTGCCATCAAGATGCGAATGCAGCACAAGTCGGGCCAAATCTTCAGCCAACGGCACTCAGTGAATCAGTGGATTTTTCCCTTCTCCTGGAGTGCTGATAATCTCTTCCTCTCACACGCTACAGTGTGACAAAGGTGAACTGGCGTACACCGAACAAAACTCAACCTCCCTGCTGGGATTTGAACATGTGGAAACTTTGTACTTACTGCTCATAGAAAACCAGTGAAAACAAATGGCTAAGAAAACAAAATTAACCAACTCCAACAAGAATTTCTCCAGTTTTTTCAAAAACAGATGTGTGCATGTGCACAAGCACATAAAGCGATTATGAGGCAACTCTTGCACTCATCAGGTCTGCAAGCATTTCGTACTACTCTGCTGAATCACATGTGATGGCTCTCCAGTGGCCCATCAACAGATAGTGCCCAACAGGAAATAAAAGCATTGTTCCAGGAAAGCTAAAACCCATCCAGATGGTGGAGTCCTCACAGTCAGAATGAAGCCACTGTCTACTTTACTACATTAATAAAACATAAGAATTGATCAATGTACATCTGCCTTATGTCTCCAAAAGTCTGGCTTTTAACTCTGCACATACGCAAATACCATTTGTACAGTCATAACAGAATCCAAGAATATTTTTCAAAGCAAGCCATGACGACTATGTTTCTAGCGTGTTTTGTTTGCTATGAACAGATTTTTATGTACATGGATAGATATCCAGATGTGGCAGACAATATAGTTTTATAGAGGGTAGATACAGGGCAAGATATCCACACACAGGACAGTTACAGAGAGTTAATCATGTTCTTCAGCTTCACTACTTACTGAAGCATGAGCAAAGGGTGGAAAATATCTTTGTTCACTTCAGCACTTCCTTCCTGCCCAGTTTTATGAGTAAATATTTCAGTTATTTTCATGTTGTCTCGTGTGACTGAGTCTCCTTCATGCAGCAACATTTCTAAATGACTTTCCAACAAAACCTGGAGACGCTGTATGTGAGAATACAAATATCCAAATCAGTTGGACCAGCCATTCCTCCCACTTCCAAAGACATGCAGGTTAGGTGAATTGCTGACTCTAAATTGCCCATAGGTGTGAGCGGGAGTGTGAATGTGTTTGTCTGCTATATGTGGCCCTGTGATAGACTGGTGGCCTGGCCAGGGTGTACCCTACCTCTCGCCCAATGACCAATGGGATAGGCTCCAGCACTCCTGTGACCCTTAATCGGAATAAGCGGGTTCAGAAAATGAATGAATGAATGAGCTGGACCGGCCATTTAACGGACTTTAACCAGCCAGATCCCTAGTACAAACTCAGGTCATTGTCCAAAGGCTTCACAGGGACTATGTTGATGTGTGTTGATGATGTTTCCATCATGCAACTGGTGCAAAACCAGAAGAATACAAACAGCCAAGGGTAAAAAAAGGAGAGCCATTCACACAAAGATGCCATCAAAAATATGCAACTGGAGAAACAAGATTTGGAACTACTATTAGCAAAGACCAATGCTGAAACACCACAAAAATTAAAGGAACGGCAAGAGTGATATTTGCAGTGTACTTTTTGCATCATGTCCTGTTATCCGCCCACTCTACCCAGGCATCATCCTTTTCCTAAACCAAGTATTTCCAGCGGGTGAGTACGTGTCTGACACAGACAATCTCCCAGTGTGTGATGCACGTGTGAAAGGGCAACTCCAGACAATGTCCGGACCTGACTATCTGGACATTGTCAATCAGGTGTACAAATATGTAGAGCCTGGGTTCGATTCCCGGTTATACAACCTGTCTGTGTCTTTGGACAAGACACTTCATCTGCATTGACGAAGTTCACCCAGCTGTAAATGGGTACCGGCCACTGCTGGGGAATTAGCCAGTGATGGACTGGCATCCCGTCCAGGGGGAGTTTTAGACTCTCAAGCGCTTCATGTTACAGAGTCCAGGGATAAGCACCGGCACCATAGCACACAGGTTTTTAATGAATTATTTTAATAGCACTTTGAATCATTGGTTATAATATTAGGGTTTTTTTAAATGAATTTTTTTTTCTACCTTTTTTAATTGTTTTACGGCAGGTGCCTCTGTCATTTTTAATTTTACTTGTGTTTTGTATGTCGTCTCTGTCACTGTGTATTGTTCTGCAGCTGCTGTAGCACTTTTTGCCCAAGAAAAAAAAATTCCCCTGCACGGACAATAAAGTATATTCGATATTTGGTTAAAATTGGCCTCAGGAACGGTATAGGGCTTGCTACTACATCTCTTCTTTTGGCATCAGTCATTTTGACTTCTATGCAGACATAATGCCAGAATATTATGAGAAAACACACAGCTTTCAGTGCAAGTGAGAAAACAAATGCACAGACTTGTTCTGGATGTTTTTGAACTTGAAAATCTCCCCCCTCCCCCACAGCTTAATGTGGAAATAAAGAGGAAACAAAACTGCAGGGGACTGCCAATATGGGCATTCATTCAGTCTGTAATTGTGATGACAACTAATTGCAAAGTCATGGAAGAACTGCTGGTTGTTTGTCTTCATCTATCAAGACTCTGGTCAAGTCAACAGAAATCTGAGATCTTAATCTTATCAGTTATTCGTGAGGACAAAAACCAGCAGCTTTTTCTCCTGCTTCCTCGTGTAAATGGCTCAAACCTCAACGAACTGCAATTAATTAACAGATTCATATCAGTCTGGAGCCCAACAAGCACAAAGATAGGGAGAAATACAGATGAGGGAATCTGTAACAATTTCTCCAAAAAGACAGTCAAACAACTCTTGAAAATGAATCATAACTCTGTATAATGAGCTATGAAAGTAACTGTTTAACAGTGCCTTTACACTCACCTACATACAAGTGTCGCAATGATGACACACCAAGCTGTGCAGCAGCAATCAGCATTTGGTTGATCCTCGTTTTTTTTCCGCCGGCAGCATAGGCAACAGGAGTACACGAGCAGGAACAGAAGGTCCAGTGCCAGACAGGCAAGAGCAACACCTCCCAGTAACAGGATGGACTGGTGGACAGAAAGAGAGGTTTATGGAAACTTCAGAACTGACAATACAGTAGGTTTAAACTTTCAGTGCTAAAACTGTACAGACTCAAACAGAAAAGGTTTTTTCACGTGTAACACTCTCCCCAAAACGTCATTCCCAAAAGAATGTGTTTCATCGAGGAAAAAGGTTTCGAACTTAATGTAAATTATGTGCATAAGACAACAAAACTCTTGCATTATAAGCAGGATGTCACATTTTTCTGTGTGAGAAAGAGTGGGGTTTGGTTTTGAGAAGCCCATTTGAGCAAAACACACACTGAACTAATTTTAGATCATAAAATCCACTCTGAAACTGAAAAACGGGGGAGGAAAACCTGTTTTAAGAGAGCTTTAAAAATGCAAACAGAAAGGAAAATGGAGAGATGAATAATTCCTGAATGACAAAATATAAAAATAATAAAAAGGCCAACATATCCTACATACTGCAAATATTATTCTCTGGCAGAATTTCACCATTGACACTACAGTGTTATACTACGACAGTTAAAGCGCTCAGACAACAGCAGCATCTCTTATATAGGTCAAAGACAGAGAATGCGTGCAATTTACACTACTGGGCCATTTTGGTTTTGCAAAATCCACAGTTTTTAAATGGATTCACTTCTGTCAGAAATGCATCAGTCTGGAACAGCAACTTTTGATTATCTTCATAATTGAGTATTTCTTTCAGTGCAGTAATAAACATTACATCTTTTTATGTCAAGGTTACTGAATAATCCAAGTGCAGGTGAGTGGTTTGCTAATATCAACATTGTGATCAGAGTGGCCCGTGGTGGCAGTGGGGTTATGGTACGGACAACAAAGACAAGGGCATTTTATTGATGACAATCTGAATGCATTGCGATACTGTGATGAGATCCTGAGGACAATTACCATGCCATTCATCCTCCACCATCCATCGTGGTAAAGGTGAAGTGCTCACTAATACAGATTTTACCAATTTTGTGAACAAAATTCGAGGGAAATAAACCCTTTGTGCGAACAGAAGTCTTAGATCTTTGACCGCAATTCATTAAAAATGGCAGTGAAATTGAAAATGTTGTGTTTATATTTTTGTTGAATGTATATTATTAGAATATGTAAGGTACAATAAGTTCTACTACTTCTGGGCAGTTCTCAAAAAGCGACCAAAACATGGCAGTTAACAAATGCCACCTTCATGATGGCCATTTTCATGTTTCAGCTATTTTATTATAATTTATGACACACACACAAAATCCATAATCATTACTTAATCATGGGCAGCACAGTGGCTTAGTGGTTAGCACTGCTGCCTCAGAGAGAGAGTCCCAGGTTTGCTTCCAACCTGGTCCTTTCTGTGTGTAGTTTGCATGTTCTTCCCATGTTTACGTGGGTTCCCTCCGGGTGCTCCGGCTTTTTCCCACTTCCAAAGACATGCAGGTTAGGTGAACTGGTGACTCTAAATTGACCGTAGGTGTGAGTGAGAGTGTGAATGAGTTTGTCTGTCTACATGTGGCCCTGCAATGGTCTGGCGGCCTGTCCAATGACCGCTGGGATAGGCACCACCACCCCCGTGACCCTGAATTGGAATAAGTGGGTTCAGAAAAATCAACGAATGAAAGAATTACTTAATCATTAGTTCATAAAAAAATTGGGTTGTTTACAATTCATAAATGTATTCTTAGTCTAACTTCTGATAAATAGTTCACCATTTTTGTCCTGCCCTTTACAGTTAAATATGATTGAAGTTTAATGTTAAACATCATTAAGTCCAACAATTCTGTGGATGTGGAGGTAGAAACCCCCATGCAAAGAGACACGCCATTTCAGGCAGAAAATTGTAATTTTCTGCCTGAAATGGCTTGTTTTAGACTTCCATGACGTATATTGTATATCTGAATGCCTCCTTGCTTGAGAAACGCCCCCAAGCCCATCTGTGCTGTGTGTTAAACACCTATACGTAGTACATGGTCTGTGGGAGAAAGCCATCACGAATTTTACCCATTATGAATCAGAGGTGTTTGAGCAATTTCTGCCAAAATGACATACCAAAAACGCTTATTACTCTTGAACATATAATGAGTCATTTATTTTGACCTTTTAAATTTTAAGGAAAATCAGCAATGTCAGTGTGTGCTCAACACACATGCACACTGGGAGCAACTTGGGAATAAGGGATCTTGCTGAAAGGCACCTTTAAACTGAGGATCCTCTGGTCACCGCCTCGCTAACTTCCAGGCCACGACCTCCCTGCTACACCACATCTGGCCAACATTTTCAGTATTTTCTGACATTTTATACATTAGACAATGAATCAAAGTAATTAAGAGATTAATCAATGAATAAAATGCCCATTTGCTAAATTTGTGTCCTAATTTTCTTACTTAGGTTATGTGAACATGATAAACACTCAACTCTTTCAGCTAATTAAATAATACTTTTAATTTATTTGCTTTTCTCTGTTTCGTACAACTGGAAAATTAACAGTTTGATTTTCAAATGTGAATAAGCAATGCACGTATGAGTGCACATACAGCCCCTGCATTGACTGCAGCCTTTTCATAATTTGATATGAATGCACATCCATGAAGTGTCTAGTAGGTGGCAGTGTTCAGCATGTCTTCCTTTTGATACAGACTCGGAACAATTTTCCAAAACAGGTTTCAAAAGTTTCCTGAACAGTGTTTCAAGTTCGCCGTCATTAATTTGCAGTACCAACGAAAGGTTGTGGAACCATCCCCAGCCACACCTTCTATCTATTCTGCAATTCTTGTTTTACTTTCCCGATCTGTTGTATATTTCGTCCCATGTTTGACTATGTACTGGGCATCATGATTCTCCCCATAGTTGCTTGATTAAATTGGTAGAGCTGGCACTGACGTAAAAGGGCGCAGCACACCAACGAGCACACGATTCACGACATGCCTCATGTTCAGCAGGTGGCTGACAAACTACATGTAAATTCAATCACCGCTCTTCATAATTTCCCATAATTCATTCAGCATCCACTAACCATCCAGCAGGTGGCAGACAGGTCTATGGGATATTACAAAGGCAAAACAATGTTTTGTTTTTTTAAATTGATCTAGTGCATCAAATCTCACCACCAATTCATCACTTCATTCTCATTATGTGTTTTTAATTTGAGGACTTACAAGATGATTGCATCTATTGTTTCTCAGTTATTGTCTACACAAGCTGGTTGGGGTGAACAAACCCACTCATCTACATTTTGCTGTCAAAGCCCTATGCTGTTTAAAGTGCAGGGAATAACACAAAAATGCTATTTCAGAATATCCACCCATTTTATGAACCCACTTATTTCAGTTAAGGGTCACGGGGGTGTGGGGGGCTAGAGCCTATCCCAGTGGTCAGTGGGCGAGAGATGGGGTACACCCTGGCCTGGCTGCCAGTCTATCGCAGGAATTTCAGAATATCACCACAGGCAACTACAAATATGTTACACAATTTTCTCTTATTTTATAGATTAAAAAATACTTATGAAATACTGCTGACCTGAATATACACAATTGGCTTCCTTATAGGAACCTTGTGAACAAATGGCATGCTGTGCTCCCCTCCCCCAGTCTTTACTCATCATCAGGCTCCTTCTGGGCCCAACACTGCCAGTTTGACCTCTTTAATCCCAGTAAATTTTTTTGCAAGAGTAGTTCAGAATCCAGATGGGTGTTGTGTGGTATTAAAATGATCACGATTACATCTTCACGACAACAATAGCTGGCCACTTAAGCCATCCTCTTAGGTGGTTTGCAACACTAAGCACTGCCAGCTGGCTGGTGTCTGGAAGAGGTCAGGACACGGATAACAACTACACACAGATGGTGGCATGATCAAAAGGTGAAGTGGAAGAACAGGTGCGAAGAAAGTCAAACACTTTTAGTTTGACTTCAAGGCTGTGCACACATTTTGGAGGATTTTGGATAGAACACCGATTTCTGCACACTTCCTCAAAGCCAAACGGTAACAAAGCTGAGCGTGACATTGGTTTTGCACGTTCATCTATAAGCATCCGTGGACTGCAGAGGATGTCCCCCACATCCAGGGTCCATCTGCTGTAAGGCAAGCACAAATGATCAAACGTGTTTGGGTCGTTTTTACCTGTTGATAAGTCCAGTCCTCTGGTCGGAAATCGCTGCTGGTTTGTTCGAACTTGAAGTCGAAATGGGGAAGTCTGTGCAGCAGGTTCACCCACCACGGTGGAGAGAAGCTCACCACTGCTGCCATGGCGAGTCAAAGGCAATGCGATCAGCTCAGCACGCAAACAAGCAAGGATGCTTGAAAGTAGCAGGCAACGGAGTCCGCCTCATAAATAGATCTGTATCCAGGATGGGAAAACCGCAATGCCGCTGGTCCGTTTCTACATAACCGAGTTAGCTCACGTTAGGAGGGTTAACATCGTAGTACCGAGTAACAAAAGCCAGTATTTCTATGACGCTCGAACTTTCATTATCATTCCCTTATTCTGGTAAACGACCGCTAAAACAGTCTATATGATATCGGAACCATTCAGTAGTAGAACTTGTTAGCACGGCTTGCTAACTTGAGAAACACGAACTAGTGACCTGCGAGCGAACTAGTTAGCCCGTTAAAACAATTACCCCTCTATAGCTGTAAACTCCCAAGTATTGTAACCTAGCCCGTTAATTTTTTTTTTACGTAAAATAGCCAGTTCTTTTAAGACAAGTAAACAGTAATCTATTTTAGCTAACGCTAGCTAAAGCAGCAGCTGCCCAGTTTCAGTCAGGAAGTCTTTGTTGTTCCGTTTGAGGTGTTAGTCTGTGACCACATCCTGCTTTGTTCAGGTTCTAATTCCTCTCTTCGTGTCTTCCAGTTTTAGTCCATCGGCACGGCTCAAACAAGCTCCTCCGCGTAAAGCCTCCATCCAGTTATCATCGTCGGAGTGCAGTGAGTCAGACTGTGGAGCGACACACACACAAAACACAGCCCACTCCACTAACACCCGACTCAACAGCGACACCCAGAGGCGAATGAAAGATTGGAAACACTAAAGTGTGTGTCGAGCGCATCTTCAAGAAGAGTCTTTGTCATTGTACAGTGGACATAGAAAGTCTACACACCCTTCGGCTTTTACACATTTTAATTTCTGTATGCCGTTTTGAAAGAAAAAAAAAAGAATTAAAGCTTCTCTATATTAAAATTTCTAAAATTATCCTCTTTAAAGTCGAACTGAAAACAAATCTCTACAACTTGATATAAATTAAATAAAAATATCAACACCAAAATGATGGGTTGCATAAGTAATGGCACCCTTTAGTACAACACAAATAAACTAGAAAGCACTCAGAGCGCAAACCTCCGCCAAGGCGGTTCAGTCCCCCATAATGTGGAGATGTTCTTTTCCAGCAGACGGACTTCTGAGAACCCAATGATAATGCCAGCATAAACCATTTTGGTAGAGATTAATATCCAACTCAATCAATAAATCTTTATTTTTTTTAATATCCCAGATTTACATGATAATCCGGATCACCACCAAAATCTAATCGATTGGTCCTTGGGCCATTTCCCACTTATCCTGAAAATTTCATCAAAATTGGTCCATAACTTTTTGAGTTATGTTTTGGACAAACAGACAGACAGACAGACAGAGGAACAGACAGACAAACGCCGGCAAAAACATAACCTCCTTGGCGGAGGTAATAATAGAATATGATATTTTAATGTCATATGATAATGATATCATCATATGACATTATTAT
>OMMV01113328.1:0-13239 GCA_900302635.1 Chatrabus melanurus
GGGTGGAGGTTGGGGTGGGTCAGTAATTTATGGGGAAATGTGTGCCTGTGGATTTTTGCCATTTTTGCATACATATAGAGACGGGGTGGAAAAATGTGGGAGTTTTTTTGGCATTTTTACTTTAAGGACCGCTCCAGTGATCCAAGGTGAACTGAAGGAGTGTGGTCTCATAAATATCATCAGTATGTATGAGGTATGAGATAGCTTCATGTTGGAGAAATCAGTTATCAAATCAAATCACGATGGAAATATCAAAGGTTGTAACGGTGTATACAGTGGTAGTGTCCGTAACTCACCTTTCTGAAGGGAACATGAATAGCTACAAAGGAATGTCACATTTTTGGGGTTATAGAAATGCATCAAGGATGGAAGTTACCTGAAATCTTTAGGAGAGGATTTCTGGGTAAACGATATTGTCAGTGTAGGTACCATCCTTTTCTGGGAATTTTCCATTTAAAGTTAAAATTCAAATGTTTTTCTTTCATACCAAGTTTGGTTGAAATCGGCCCAAGGACCTTGGACATATGGAAGTTTGACCTTTGACCCAGTGACCTTGACCTTTGCTGAAACAAACCCCTCAAGAGCAATTTAGGGGTCAACCTACATCCACATACCAAGTATCGTTGAAATCAGCCCAAGGACCTGGGAGGAGTAGGGGAACAAACAAACATTGCTGAAATTATAGTATGATGATGATGATGTAATATCCCATAGATGTTTCTGCCACCTGCTGGATGGATTATCGGAAATTAATAATAGCTGTGGTTCAATTTACATGTATTTTGTCTGATAAGAATTTAAGCTAAGCATCTGCAGGGAGAAACACGATGCCCACTGTGTGGCCAAAAACGGGACAAAATATACAACAGAACGGGAAAGTAAAACCAGAGTTAAAGAATGGATAGAACGTGTGGCTGGGGATGGTGCCAAAACTCATCAGTACTGCAAATTAATGAAAGCAAACTCAAAACACTGTTCAGGAATGTTTCAAAACATGTGCTAAAACATTGTTCCAGAGTCCGTATCAAAAGGAAAACATGCTGAACACTGGCACCTGCTGGACAGTTCGTGAATGTGCTTCCATATCAAATTATGAATGTCATATTTAAAGGCTACAGTCAGTGCAGGGTTTGCATGTGCACTAGCACATTATTTATATTAGACCCTCTGAGATTTCAGCAATGGGTGCATTTAAAGAAACATTACCTTAAAGCTACAGTGTGTAGGATTTAGGGGTGTTTCTTAGCAGAAATGGAATATAGCGTTTATAACCATCTGTTCATTAATTACCTGCAACAACAAGTCACTGAGTTTTTATAAGCTTAGAATGATACCTTCATCTACATATACATAGGAGTGGGCCCCGTACATGGAGGCTGCCATGCTCCACCACCATGTTGATACAGTAGTCCAAAAGGGACAGCCTTACTCGGCCTTTCCCATTTTGCAGTGTGGCTGGAAGACTGAAGAAAAAGGGAGCATGAATTCCCGTCGCTAAAGAAGCGAAAACATGAAGGGAAACAGTATCGTGGCCGCCGATGGCATAATGCAATCTGCAGCCTCGCCACTAGATGACACTAAATCCTACACACTGTAGCTTTAAGTGTACCTATTTTATAAAGTAGTTTTATAAAATACTCATTCTGTGGGTGCTGTCCCCCTCTCCTAATCTTGTGTCCACCTTCTTTGTAGCCTGGAGCAGAGGAATCTGGAGCTGGAGACTGAAATGGTGAGCCTCCACGAGGAGCTGGACCAGGAGAGGAAGAAGTACACAATGGCGGAGATCAAGCTCCGCAACGCCGAACGAGCCAAGGACGATGCCGAGCGGCGAAATCAGATGCTGCAGAAAGAGATGGAACAGTTTTTCTCCACATTTAGTGACCTCACTGCAGCCGGCAGCGCCACAGTCGTCGATCCGCGCCGACCAGATCGGAACACCACCATCTGGATCCAGTGAAGGCAATGGTTTATTATCCTAACACGTGACCACTGAGTGGGCTCCAAACAGGATTTGTCTGCTCTCTGAACGATAGAAAACGACATTGTTTTAATTTAAGAAATAGTAACTATAGATCTACAAACCTGTTCTATAAAAGGAGATATCACATTGGGCGATGCTAGGATGATATTATTTGTAAATGCAGAATTATTTAAACAGCTCATTGGAAATGGGGATGGGAAGAGGAGTAAAAGGACGGTACACAGATGTCCTTGACTGGGGGACAAAAAACAAACCTTGGACATGAAAATGCTGAGACACCACAGTGAATCTCCCTGAGCTTTATTCATTTTAAAATCTAACCAAATATTTTAACAACGTGTTCCTCGTCATTCGTTACCTGCTTATGTACATAGAGCGAAACAATTCTGAAAACGGTGACATACTGTATGTATGTAAAGAAAAATGAAATGTTTATACGTTAATCTGATATTTAAGCATTCTCAGTGTGTGATATATTCATTTTTATCAACATTTTTTCTTGCACTTACGTAGTTCTTGTAGTTTCAGTGAGGAGGTGCTGAATGTTCCATCGGTCGATATACAGTGCCTATAAAAAGGATTTTTATGATTTTTATGTGTTATTAATTGTTTTGTGACATCAAATTCACCAAAGAAATTTGGTCTTCTTTATTGAAATAAAATAGGTAAAACGATGCTGTTTAATCTCAAAGACTAAATTTCTTTAAGGCAATCTATATTAAATAAAAATATAAAACAAAATAATGTTTGCACCCTTTTAATATGAACACATCTAACTTAGCACTTTTACAGCCATTTGACTTTGGATGAGAGATCAGCTTTATTAAAGCTACAGTGTGTATGATTTACAGGCGCTTATTAGCAGAACTGGAATACAGCATTCCATTAGTGAAGTTCCTGCAACAATGAATCAATGTGTTTTCATAAGCTCAGAATGAGGCCTTCGTATCTACATGGGAGCGGGCCCCCTCATGGCGGCTGCCATGCTGCAGCACCATGTTGATACAGTAGCCCAAAAGGGACATACTTACTCCGTCCTTTGCATTTTGAGGCGCGGCCGGAAGACTGAAGAAAAAAATATGGCATAATGCAATCTGCAACTTCACCGTTGGATGACACTAAATCCTACACACTGTAGCTTTAAGATTTGCATGTATTATAGTGCATAATCCAGCTTGTGATGAGTCAGTACTGTGGAAATGCATGATGACAAAATAACACTCCAGACAAATCTTCTCAAAGTTGAGTGAAAAGCACAAGTCAGGGGATGATAGAAGAAAATTCCACGTCACTGAACGTCATGAATTGGTCATGAAGAAAGGTTAAAAGTGTCCCAAATTGAATGAAACCAACTCATCATTGTAGTTTGGGTAAAGGTTAATAGTCGGTGGTAATCCTCTCTATTTATTAAAGGCCCAGTCACACTATGACATTTGGGCCGAAGAATATGCACACGGCAGTGATCGCCAGCCTCTGCTGGCCTTCGGCGACATTCGGCGGTGTTAGCTGATGAACGGCGACCGCGTCCAACATTTTCAACATGTTGAAAATGTTTCGCCGTTTGCTGACATACTTGTAGCTATGTAGGAGACCGTTGCAGACCGTAGATCGTCGCTACGTGCACGATGCGCGCGGCAGCCCTCGCTAGCCTGTGGTACCGGTGCGAACAGCCTCCAAAAGCCTGAGTTACTGGTGTAATTGTGTTCGCTGGCTAACGTGTGGGTGTGGGTTCACCTACCTGCTCAGAATCACTGGACAGTGGTGTGTCGAACCCCTCTCCCGAACGTTTCCGCTTATTATAATGGCGCGCTGGATAACAGCTGCCTCTGCAACAAACATGTTCTGAAAGGCTGTGATGCGTTTGAGGTCCACTACCAAAGGCCCTTAAGCCTTGTGATCAAGCCCAAGTTGAGCTGGTTTGCTCCCCCTAGTGCTTGGTGAAATGGACAGAGAATGGCACAGTGTGTTAAATTCACCAACAGCAGTCTGTACCCATAATCTTAGTAATGGTGCTCGAAGGAGGTGGGAAACCCTCCAAGACGCCCATGACAACTCTGAAGGGGTTACAAGCTTCGGTGGCTGTGATTGGAATGACTGTGTATACAATAAGTTTTGCCTATTGCTTCATCAGTCACAGCACAGAGAAAATCATCGTTTCACAGAAAACACATTCAATCCAGTTTATTAGATTTCATGTCATCTAACTCAACTTCAGTGGATATTCACAGACATGGAAATGTTCTTGTGTCCATCCAGATTTGTCTAAAACCAACTGCCTGCAAAAGTGATGACTTGGTTGTGTTATATCGCCCCAAAGGGCATCAATATGGCAATATAAAAACATCAAGGTGAAAAGATAAAAAATACACTCCCAAACCATGAAAATCAAAGCTTGACCGTAATCAAATCGATGGGATGCACCATCTTGACTATGCCGTTTTCATGAACTGGCCCAAAATGGCAGCTGCATTCCAATTGGTGCAAATAAGACTGGTAAACCAGCTAACTTTCTCTTGATTGGCCTGATGTATGGCAGACGTTGGGGTGAATCTCAAACATGGAACAAAGCACGTGAAATCGCTTGGAACGGCTACCGTCAGGGTTGTGATCAGGCTAAAGTAGTTCCCAAAAGATTAATCGCAAAATCAAATTCAAACTTGATGGCTTCAAGTTTTATCTTTATATTATAGGGAGGGTCGATTGCGAAAATGCGTCCGGAAAAGTTGTTTGTTAGGGCCCAGGATACCATACCATTACCAGAATTTTAACGTTAGACTATCATAGCATTATAGGGGAGAAGAATGTGTACCCGGCGTTGGCGATGAGACACCATCCATAAAAAAAGGGAGGCCCTCCCCCTCTCTTGGGGCGATCACGAAGTCATTGACATTTCATATTATATTGATTAATGTTGTGCAGAAATTACCCGATTTGAATTTGAAACTAAATTTTGAGCATACTGCTATACCGGCTATTGTGACGTGGACATGGAGAGTTTGACATTTGACATGTCTTATTTACGAAAGGAAAACCATAACTGGGTCGGCATATGCAGTCACGCTAACCACAGTTAACGGTTAAGGTCAACCACATTTAGCATTATCCGTGGTTATTGTGACCAAGGACAGCTTTATCCACAATTATTGTTAATGAGGATAGCATAAACCAGTGATTGTGTAAACCGCAGTTAGCATGACCACATATGCGAACCGCCATCAGCCTTTTCAAACAAGCCATGTTGACAATTTATGGATATCCATTTCCACAAAACTACAGTGCTGGTGCACCATTTTTATTTTAATTTTAAGATTAAACAGCATTATATTCTGAAATTTTCTCACTCAATGTCATAAAACAATTTTAAAAAATGTTAAAAGCCCCAAGAAGGTGGGTACTTTTTAAGGCAATGTATGCACATCTATAACTAGTAGAATATATTGTACAAGGGCCTGTTCTGTGCTGTTACATTGATCCCATGACCAAAAAAAATTTAAAAAAATAAGAGCCTGTACTGTAAATATTTTATAAATAATTCTACTTCTTAGTCTGCACTGTGGTGTAAAGTATATTCAGATGGATATGTTGTGTATTATTAAGTCGATATTAAGTTTTGTGGCTTGTAAATTAAAGTGAAGACTTGCACGTTGTCCCAGTTAAAATATTAATATCTGTCATGAACGAAGAAAAATTGTAACGTGAAAATGCGTTCTCGCCGTGAAGAAATGGGTGAACATTCTTTGGAGGTATGGACTTCCCCGGTTTGAATAAAAACGTACAGACTGTTTCTGAAGTTGGGACGACACAGTTTCCAGCAGCCTTCGGAGAAATGACAACTTAACAAGAAGAATGGTGTGAAGGCACAAAGCACCGACACAAAGCTGAGCTTATGGATTTTGTGCAAAGAAGACTGCTGCATGTGAGGGGAGTTAGGACCCCCCCCCCATTCTAAACCAAACCAAATTTTTTTTAGTCTCCTTACACGACTTCAAAACACGATGTTCCCAAAAAATAAAAACTATGCTCCAGCCAGATATTCAAGATGGCGCCCAAAATGGCCACCAAAGTATGATCGTTATTAATTCCATTGTTTGTTGCCAGGATCCATTTTATAGACATTTTAACAGAAAATGTTTTAAAAGTTTTAAATTCAAAATGGCCGGCAGTTTAAATTTAAAACTTGAGAATGAAATTATCTACGCACAAATGTATTGATTGTGACCTAAAACTTTTTTTCTGATTTTTTTTGTCATTGAAAGCATTTTAAAGGAATTTTTTTTTTTTTACTTTTTTTGTGACTATTTTGGACACCATCTTGAATATCTGGCTCAAGGAACATCCTGATTGTGTTTTGCAGTCATCTAAGGAACCTAAAAAGTTGGTTTGTTTGTGGGGGGAGGGAGGGGGGTGCTCTCAGCCTTCCTGCTATAGCAGCAACTTCAGTGTTGGTGCACGAGTCCATGAGGGTCTTTGTACAATGTGTGAATGTAAAGTGATACTGACGATGTTTATGTAGCTTTAAACCAAACGTCGACACAAAATGTGCTTTGCTATCGGATACAAAGGACGCCACATATGGGACTTGTGTTAAAAGGTGCACCGTTTGCTGCTGGCTGTTTTTCCAGTGGCCATCAGGTCCCCTTTAAACCTGCTGCTGGTCATTGCAGGACCTCCGCAATGTGCACTCGGGAAAAACAGGATTAAAATGGGACGACAGTGTCACCTCATTATGTGAATTCCACAACTACACACATAACAGATAATGGACAGAGAGCAGGACTGTGGTACTGGAATATTTTCATGATACTTGATACATTAAAAACTTAAAATGAATATAAATAAAATCCATTTTCATGTGAGTTGTTCTGGAGTGGTGTTTCAGAGTTGTAATCTTTGTTCAGCAGATATTGTATTTTGTCAGGTTTTATGAGATTAAAAAAAGAATCTGGGTTTAAAAAAAAAATAAATAAAAAAACATTTTAAGTCAGCTACAGCAAATACTGATTTTGATGGCTGAGACAGTCCACATAAATTTCAAAATAATTCCAAACTCAGATCTCTTTTGGTTGGAGAAGAAACTAAATTCAGATTATATCGAACACTTTGCCATAATTTACAGCGGCCGCCTGTTAACTGTTAATGGTTCCAGCTTTCAGAAAGCAACTGTGGAATCACTTTTCTGTCAGGAAAAACAAATTTTTAAAATTCTACATCACGTCAAAATTATGACATGCGTTCAGCACTCAGGCATCAAATCAATAGTCTGCAGTTCAAACAACTTTCAGTAAAAACTGCGAAGACCAGCTTATAATAGTCTGATTTGATGCATTTATAGACTGTTGTTCATCATGAATAATGTTCCATCATCAACAGGTCTTGTAAGAAGATCACAATACGACAGATTTCTGATGAGATCACAATTTTGTTCGATCGCGAATTACTATAACTTTTTACCCCTCTTTTTCAGTTTTCGGGTGTTTTTTTCCATTTGTGTATGAAGGCAGGTCAGGTCAGGTCTCGTAGCAAGCGATGGTGCCACACTTGGCCGGTTCCACGCTGGGTCCTGGATGGCAACCACCCAGGTAGACAATCGGTCCATCCCCACTTCCAGAAAGCAGCCATCTATCTGCCTCAGACAGGTGACGTGTGGGTGTTCACTTATCGCTCGACCTTTTCCAGTTGCAGAGCAGGTAGCTCAGTGGGATAGGAGTTGGACTACCAATATGTAGACCTGGGTTTGATTCCCTCATGTGTCCTGTCCATTTCCTGTCCAAGGAACTCCTATCCCACATTTCCTGTCCAAGGAAATAGACAGGATGTCTGACGTCTTAGTGAGGTGACCTTGTGTACCATGTTTGATACATAAAACCTTTGTCAAGATATTGCATACACATCATCCTCATGGACACACTTGACTAAAACTACATAAAATTGTATTATTATTGTTTTTCCCTTTTCAGCTGATGTTTTGATTTTCCTTGCAGAAATGAGCTTCCATACAGTTTAGTCAGTGTGGACAAATGGTTGTGACCAGAGGATCCTCGGTTTGATTCCCCATCAGATGGAGCATCTGCAGAGGGAAAAGCATTATATACCATATCGTCCGGACTAAAAGATTGGGGCGGGGGGGTTGTTTGTTTTTTCTTCTTATAATCAGGACCGTCTTATAATCAGGACCGTCTTATAATTGGGCCGATACGGTAAATGTAGTCCATTTACCATAAAACCACAAATAAATCAGGCATGTACACTGTTGTCCAAGATCAAAGGTTTTGTTTATTTTCAATCACATACATATACTATTTTTACATACACAGTTCCTTTAAAATGTTGTGTTTACAGTAACAGCTTTCAGATTGGTTTTTTTTTTTCTTATTCGTTTTGACTTTATTTGAAATGCTATAGGCTGAAGCTTTGAGATCAGCGTGAAACAAATACATTATTCAACCTGACAATGTCAAAAGAATGATTCATCAAAACAGCACGGAGTAAAAGAAACAAGAAAGAGAAGGAATTGTAAAAGGACGCCGTCACCTGATTCAGATGAGCTATACAGGGTTTCGTTGTAGAGTTCGTCACATTTCAGTCCACGTTTTAGACTCCAAACACTTTGCTTTGAGCATCACCTGACCCTTGCAGAAGCTTGCCTCCCTGTCTGAGTGCAATAAATCGTTTATTGCATTAGTGGATTGTTATTTACAAAATGATTTGGAAAATTGTGAATAGAAATAAGATGGGGGTCACAAGTGACGTGAATTCAAAGGTTTTATGTTCGCACAGCTGAGTACAAGATGCATCCGAACTAACCATTATTTAGTGGTGTTACTTCAGCTGAATGATTTCATGTTTAAACTAATAAATAAAAAGTTGAGGAAACAAAAAAATGAAGGCAATCAGCTGCACAGGTTTTTAAACGTTATTCAATTTAAGGCCATTGGTTTGGTGAATTTAGATAAACAAGTTAAATCAAAGTGATGTTAAGAGTTCGCCAACTTCAAATTGTTACTCAAATCTCAAGTTCACTGTTTTCAAACCTGAAATTATGTGTAAAGAATATAAACTTTAATGGTATTGTGTATTCTTTTAAGCCTGCACTCACACAAACCATCTGTGATGTTCATCCGAGTAGGACTGAGGGTGCAGCTTCCTGCTCAAGGGCACTTTGACACACAGTTGTAGTCTGGGATCGGTCCACCAACCTTTTGGCTTAAGGACAACCTGCTCGAAACACTCAAAACACCTATCCAGGCATATGAATAAAATTATAATGTGGAATGGAAGTATTAACCAAATACAACAGAAGTGACTTGAACAAACACAAATGGAACGAGTGTGAAGGCGTTATTAGCGCCGCCGCCAGAGGAGCTTGGTCTCACCTTGGTAACTATGCTTGTATGTATGCATGTTAGCAACATACTGCTTGTTTGCAGAATCTGTGAATTTTTCACAGTGAATACTGGTGTTCCTCAGGGATGTGTTCTGGCTCCTACACTGTTCAATGCTTGCATTGACTGAGTGTTGGGTAGGGTTGTGGAATCCAGTCGTTTAAGGTGTCTTTGTTGGCAAAGAAAGGTTTACTGACTTTGACTTCTCGGACGATGCTGTGATCTTTGTGGAAGCAATGGATACCCTGATTGCAGCGCTCGAGAAGTTGAGTGGGGAATCGGAGTGGCTGGGTTTTCCGATTGTGCTGGATCAAGACTACGATCCAGGTTTTGAATGACTTCCTGAACTCAGCCATCACAAGTGTATCTGTTCGTGATGAAAGTGTCAAACTTGTAGACATTCACTTATCTCTGCAGTGACGTTCATGTCTCTGGGTCCTCAGCCTTTGAGATCAAGAGACGCTTGGGAAGAGCTTATGGAGTCATGAGGTTGCTGGACAGAGGTGTTTGGCGATGCTGATATCTTTGCAGGACAGTGAAGGTCCAAGTCTTTAGGGTCCTGGTGCTTCCTGTCTTACTGTATGATTGTGAGACTTGGACGCTAACCAGCGGCCTAAAGCGATGACTGGATGTCTTTGATACTAGGACACTTCGGAGGATCCTTGGGTACCACTAGAATGACTTTGTGCCAAACAAACGGTTACTTAGGGAGACTCAGATGAGAAGTTTCACTTTCATTGTGAGGGAGTGTCAACTATGACATTTTGGACATGTGTGGCATTTCTCTGGGCATGATCCAGTGCATAGGTGTCTGAGCATTGAAGACTCAGCAGCTGGAGTAGGCCAAGTTGACGCCCACGTTTCACCTGGCTGCAGCAGATAAATGGTCACAGCTGGGGATCGACCAGTTGTCTACCTGGATGGTTCCCATCCAGGGCCTAAGGCGGTTCCATAGTATGTTACGTGCAGCACCAGCGCATGCTCCCAGACCTGACTGTTTGCTGATAGTGATGGCGAAACCAAATGGCTGTTGGTTCAAACCCTGAGGAATCCCATATATCAAAGTGTTTGAGTCAGACACTCTCTCCCAAATTGTCTAGTGTCCCAGTGTAATGTGAATCAGAGAGGGTTAGCGTGAGGAAAACATTCAACATTTAATATTCAACAAACAGTATAAGTAAACTGAACTTGAGATTTTGAGTCATTTTGAATTTCAAGTCTAACTCACTTTAATTAAACTTGAATCAACTAATGCCCTTAAGTTGAATAAACACAGAATGTGTGTGCAGCTGGTTCGGCTTATTTTTTGAAAAGTTTTCTCAATTTATCTTTTTTACAGTATAGCTTAAAAATGCTAAAATAACAAACAGGAATTAGGCCGATTTGATCTTTGATCCACATTATGGGTTTTAAAAAAAAAAAATCCAAAGACATGTACCGATCATCCAGCTCACACAGTTTGTGTTGAATGCTGGTTTCTTTAAAATGACAAATCAGAGCAGCAATAGCATGCGTAACCAATCATTTCTACATTCAGTGCTGGAAACCAGCTGTTAGGAATCATCTCGACATCAGGCGCATCGACTCAACCCGAGAGCACCTTTGATTAACACAAAAATGTGTTGGAGGTCTCGCAAGTGCACATTCAGGAGAAAAAAAAAAAACAACAACAGGAAGAGGATTTGTACTCGGTGACCAGAACGTGAACAAACCAACACAAGGATTTGTCGTAGGACAGTTAAAAATGCCCTGCAGAAGAACTGCAACAGTTTGAGTATTTGTGTTGTACGATTCACACAGCAGGAACATTTGCAAACACTCAAGATTCGAAAAGTTGCACCCTGTTTTGACAGATTTGGCCGGCCAGACCCCGAACAGAAAGCCGAGCGAGCCATAGCTTAAACTGGAGACGCCACCCTTGGTTAGCCTCGTGTGATGGTGCGTCGCTGTAGCACCGCGCCATCATCAAGCCAATATCAAGCCTGCTCATAATAAAAGTCACGATGAGGATGGAGCCTTTACGCCAAAAGGGTAAACGGAACAGAAAAACCATTCTAAGTGTACTACTAATAATAATGAAATGCGAACAGATGATCCCCATTTGCTTCAGTTTGTCCTGATTTTTTAGAACTGTTTTCATAAACTGATTTTTAAAAAAAACAAGATTTCTTGAACGCAACATGAAAGTTTTTTTTTTTTTTTTTTAAATCGTGAGTTATTTCCAACCACCACCAGAAGAGGGCAGTGTGGGCGAAGAAACTGTGTGCGCACAAGTGCCTGATATTCTATCAGTCTTAATTTTTAGACATAAAATAACCGGTCTGTGAAAATTTGTGACAATAAGAACCAACATTATTGTAACTGTGTGTTTCTTAAACATGAATGAGGAGAAGAATGCACGATAACAGTGCTGTGCAAAAATTTTAAAATCAAAGAAAAAAAGCTGGTAAATATCTGATATTAATAAATGAATATAAATAAGTAAAAAATTTGTGATTTTTCACCTTTAAAAATGTGTTTTTAGGCGATAAAACAACATTTATATTTGTTGGTCTCCTGAGATCTATAAGAAAATCAGGTCATATTTAATCATGTTTTTAAAATAACTATTATTGACAGATTATCAGCAAATGCAGGGTTATGTACCGAGCAGTACACCTACAAAATTTGGTTTCCCCCCCAAACCTCTGCACAACACTGTAGCGACTGAGTAAATGTAATCCGTGTGATCATCAACACACAAACAGAGACTGTCCGCTTGCTTTTGGAGATGTGACCAGAAGTTTGTCGGTTCCATAACCTGAACATACGGATGAATCTGGGTTTGAAATGTTTGAACGGCACTTGTTCATTATCACCACTGAAGTGCTTTTAAGTTACATGTGACAGAAATAAAAACTTGCTAAGTTAACAATTTAATGGTCACAGGCTAAAACATAACACCGTCATTTGGCCAATCTGTGTATGATTTGGTTTTTTTTATTTGTTGTTTTTTTACCTAAATTGTGGGGACATCACCAAAAGGCACTTGCCATATTCAGGTTCATTTCTCGAACTCAAAAACAGAACATCGCTACGAGGTTATTGCTCACCGCATTTAAACTACCAACGCTAACCCATGTGTTCCACTCAGTCATATCAATTAGAGTATGGAAAGCTGTTTGAGCATTTATTAAATAACCTTGTATCACATATCAGTTTCCTTCATCAGTTCGAGCTTTAGTAGCACTAGTTGAACATTTGGTTGCACGAGTTAGGCATTTTGTTGTACTAGGTGACCAAAACTTCTTACTAGTCACTCTACTTCAGCAAGTCGTGGCACTTTTGTCAAACTAGTTCGAACAGAAACCTTACTCGTGATCCCAGGTGCTGCACTAAGTTCCAACTGGTCTGATTGTTGATGTCCTCTTGGCCAACTATTAACAGTCTTACCAGTTAAATAGTGAGCTGGAAAAGCTTTGACATGTTAACTTGTCAAGCACCGTTTCATTTCACTATTTAACTAGTGCAGGGAATTGTAGGTCACTCGTTAAAATGTCACTACTTAAACTGAAATGTTCGCTAGTTAACTAAGGAAGGCAAAAAGCTCTCACTAGTTGGTTCACTAGTGAACATTTTGGCTCTCAATAGTTAACTAGTGAGCTGCAAAAGCTCTGACATGTTAACTAGTCAAGCACCAATTCACCTCACTGCTTAACTCGTGATCCACAGTTTTCTGCACTAATTACTCATTAAGTTTTTGACTTTACTAGTTAACTGGTGAATAGGTGTTAGGCTAGTTATGTCAGAGCTTTTGCAGCTCACTAGTTAACTAGTGCAAAATATTGTAGATCACTAGTTAAGTAGTGAGGTGAATAGGTGCTTAACTAGTTAACA
>OMMV01113336.1:2224-17527 GCA_900302635.1 Chatrabus melanurus
CAAAATATACATTTTTTTTTTTTTTTTGGGGGGGGGGGGGAAGAGTAAGACAAATGATGACTCTTATTTTAGTCTGTTCAATTTAATTCAAAACAAAAATACTACTTATTGTTACCTGATCTGCAATATTCCTCAATTGTATCACATATTCAACAAAACATCCTATAGAATTTCTCAGGTTAACAGAGTCCAAACACAGAAAGTCAAAATGTGCACCAAAATATGTATACAATGACAAAAATTAATAGCTTTCAAATATGTTGAAACTCCTCCCATACTCAGACCTAGTCTTCGATTTTAGGCCTAATTAGAGCAGGGAGTGATTCAAAATGTGCAAGGTACAGAGGATAAACAGAGCTAAGCCTACAAAGCAGCCTCTTTATGTTTGTACTTTAACTACTCATCATAGCAGCAGAACCATTCCTACATTCTATTAACTCCTTATAAACTAGGATCAGAGAATCTATACCACCAACCAGGACTTCAACATTCATTTAACAGGTTCAATGTGAGACAATATAGTAAGAAACATGACAGCACCTGGCTTCATATCCTTCTACCATCAATGGTGGAGATGTCCTTATCTGTAGATTCCAGCTGATTGTCATCTTTCTTTTCACGCAGTTTATTCAGGACCTTCCTGAACTTACCGCTGAAAGCAGGGCTCGAGAAGTAATAGACAAGTGGGTTGAGGACGCTGTTGAAGTAGGTGAAACACACAGATGTGTAGAAAGCCAGGTTGGCCTCCTTAAAGTACTTGCATTCGTCATACCACACCTTGAGGATCCACACAGCAATGCGCGATACGGTGCTGGGGAAGAAACAGGTGATAAAGATCAAAGCTACCGCCAGAACAAACTTAACGGCCCGTTTCAGTTTCCCCCGTTTGTCCACAGTCCTGTTCTTCAGTTGCCAGGTGATTCTGATGGTGCAGAAGGCGACGATTGAAGTGGGCAGAAAAAACTGAATGACATAGAAGGTGTTGTGCCAGGTGGACAGAGGACCGAAGCCCATACAGATGTTGAAACTCTCACACTGCGTGTGGTTGTTATTGTAGAAGAAGTGCTCAGCGGTAAGTAGGTACCCAGTAGCAAGAAAGATCAGACCCCAGAGGCAGAGAGCGACCCAAAGAGCGTAGCCCAGGCCCATCCGATTGATCCGGTGCATCGGGTGGACAATCTTGAAGTATCGGTCAACAGCCACAGCGGTGAGGAAGAAGATCCCTGCTGCACGGTTGGCCGCCAACATAAACAGCAGCACACGACACAGGGCATCGCCGTAGAGCCAGTTTTTACCGCGCCTGTAGTAGTCGGCCCTGAACGGCAGGCAGAAAAGCACAATGGAGTCGGCAACAGCCAGGTGAGTCAGGTACACGGCGTTGGGCTTCCATGTGTCCATGTGAAAGATGAACATCCACAAGGCGACAACGTTCCCCATCAGTCCAAACATAAACTCCAGTATCAGCACCGGAGGCAAGACCTGATCCAGGACGGAGGCGTTGAAGGCGCAGCACTTCTCTGAGAGCGAGCTGTTCATCCTTTGGACGGTCAGGGAAGCACACTTACAGCCAAACACGCCCGCGCCGTGTCAACAGAAACACCGCGGCAAATGACTCTTTTAGCACAGAGTCACGTTTGTGCTCACGGAAACAATTCTCAAACACATTAATTCATCAGCGGAGCGAACAGCTGTGCACTTAGGGAAGTAGTATTGATCTAGAGGGACGTGGATACAACTGTAAATGTTATCTGTCAGGGGACAATGCCTTCGTTATAAAACTATTGTGCCAGGCAAAAAGGTTACCCAGGGGAATTAAGTGCAGTGCCTGGAAAACAAGCAACCTGCGGCCATATAACAATCACAATTTAGAAACCTGAAAACATTTCCTACTTCCTATAAAACACACAAACCTGCCATAAAGAAAGCGTGGAAGGATGACATGAGCATACAGGCGAAAGACTGAAATTTATTAACCTACAGTTTGCTTGTGTGAACAACATCTGGGAGAATTCACATCAAAACACACCTTTGGCAAACAGGAGACAGCAGCTATTAACTAAAAGAAAATGCCAAGTGGGTGGCCACGTTCGCAGCTTTTTATGTACAGTAAATAAAGTAGGTATAAAATGACTCAATGTGTACATTTGGCCAAGTTGTCACTGTTAGAGATTACATCCATTTCAGTAAAAGTGCATATTTGGTCTTCACTTCTTGACTTCTCCCAGGTCATCAATGCTGTCGTCGTCCACCTACAGACACACAGACACAAAGATCAGCACGCTTAAGAGACTCAGCAGAAGGTCCTTCCCGTGATAAGAAACCGCACTAGATCAACGCTCAAGGTCATTTCCAAGCTGTGCGTTCATACGAGATGTAACCCTCTTCAAACTGATCTGGATTCATTTTCATACACAGTCCCTCCATTTTCAGAGGCCGTAAGTAACTAGACAAATTAAATATGAAGACTATCATGAATACAAATCATCACTTTTACAGCCAGTTTTCTTCACACAAGTCAGAGGATGGATACATGAACATTTCCAAGTCACTGAATATGTCTTGGACTTCAATTATATAAATCATAAGGAAATATAAACAGTGTGGTCAATCTATCTGGAGTAGGCAGTTCTCAAAAACTCAGTAACCATGGAAGAATGAGACTAGTGAGGGAAGCCACCAAGACACCCTTTTAACCAACACAGCGATTTATGTTGAAAATCTCTGAACTTTTCAGAAAGGCGCTGTGTCGTCACTGCAGCACCTTCTCAGACAACCAACCAGACGGAGCAAAACCTTCCCGCGTCACGGAAGAATCTCTGTCTGCACTGCAGTTGGCTGTTAGATCGAGTAAAATTGTAAAAGGCTCACCACCAAAATCAACACAAGAGAAATCATACATGAGGGGAAGCCAGTCAGTCGAGTTTGTGGCAAAAGCTTCTACAGTGCTGGCATATTATTCTTTTACTGCATATAATAATTCACACTTAGAAAGTAGAGCTGAAGCGACATTCATTACAACATGATCAGTTCAAAACGCATTTCAAAATGCACCTGAATTGTTTTGCATTTTGTGACTCTCAGTCAAACGAAACCCTATTTTTCCATTCATGTAGTTCATCATTGAAGTTTTCTTAAAAATAGTGTTAAAAATATTGTCTCGTTCTCATGAACCCAATATTGTGTCTCGTTTTGTGAGCCGAGTGTTTCATCGCACCCCTATGGACGACTGTAATGCAATGACTCCATACACGTTGCAATATGGCGCGTGTTTCTCTCCAAGCCTGACGTGAGGAGCATTCGCACCATATTATCGTGTACAGCCAGCTGCCTGTATAAAGACAGATCTGGAGCAACACTCCATGTTGATCTCATTAACCCAACAGAAACACTCATCTCGCTGCATTTTGGATTTTTTGATATTGTTGCATTCAAGGAGTGGTTCAACGTTGGTACACAATGACTTTAAAGGTCCGATAAATGATTTAGTGCCATTAGATGTCACACTACAGTACCAGCATCTCAGACCAAAACACCGGCTTCCCTTTGGCAACTTCTCCCCTCTCCATCCTCTGCGCCGAGGAGAAGGAACTGGCATTCTACAATGGAGCCCTTAACAGCTTGAAGGGCTCCCCATCTGAGAAAAGCCTGATTGAGCCTCTAAACATGGTTTCATGGGGGGAACCATGTCTGGATAGTTTCTTTTTTTCCTGCCATCTTGCACGCGCAATGCTATGTGGGCATCGCCACTGGGAGGTCACAAGCGTCTCTTTATAAATGTGGGGAGTGGCAACGGTTTCACAGGGCGGGACTCATATGTACTAAACACACACGTGGCCAGTCCAGCTAAGAAAACAATGGACGGAAAAGCTGGGATTATAACACACACAGAGGGAGAGTTGCACCATTCTCTCCAGAGGATCCCACTACATCTTTATGTAGAAAAGAATGGTTGGCTGCTATATTAATGTTTAAAATGTAGTTTATAGGACCTTTAAAACCTTTCCATCTCACTCCAGTAAAAAATAAAAAACATGGGCAAAAACAAATAACCAAATCAAAAAGAAATTCACTATTGGCGCAGTCGCACTATGACGTATGGGCCAGCAGCTTGTGAACGAGGTAAAAGCGAGAGGAAAAATTGAGAAAAGGGGCGAAAATCACTTTCCCGGAGTTTCGTAGCGGACCTCAAACACATCACAGCTTTTCACAACATGTTTGTAGCAGAGGCAGCCGTTAGCCAGTGCTCCATTATAACAAGCGGGACTGCTGCCAAAGTGGAAACATTCGGGAGAGGGGTTCGACACACCACTGCCCAGTGATTCTGAGCAGGTAGGAGAACCAACACCCACACGTTAGCCAGCGAACGCGATCGCACCAGTAACTCAGGCTTTTGGAAGCGGTTTGCGCCGGTACGGCAGACTAGCAAGGGCGGCCGCGCGCAACGTGCAGGTAGCAACGATTTACAGTCTGTAACGGTTTCCTGCGTGGCCACAAGTACGTCGAGAAATTTTAAACATGTTGCTAAATGTGGACGCGGCCGCCGTTCATCAGCAAACACCGCCGAGTGCCGCCGAAGATCGCCCAAGGCTCGCAGAGGCTGGCAATCACTGACGTGCGCGTATTCGTCAGCCCAAACATCATAGTGTGACTGCTTCTTATGCAAGACAAACCGTTTAAAGTCACATTTTCACAAAAATCAGACATCTTACCTCAGGCCACTTCTCTTGAATGACGTCAATTATGTCATCTGTAAAATCTCCCTGAATAATTATTTCGTCCTCTGCTGTTACGGAGGCACCACAAGAGAATTTCTGGGCAAAGAATCGCTGAGCGTCTTTGAGATCAATGTCTGAAAGAGTCAACAGGAAATTTACTGTGAGAAATAAAGGGTACCAGAGTGTTAAATAAAAGAATCGTACACTAATATACAAAAGTCTCATTACCAAATGTTGCCAAGCCACACACCCGTGTGACATATTTCTTCTTGGCTCTTGGGATTTTTGCTATCGTAACTTTTTGAGGCACAGTCTTCTTTTTCTGTTTGATCTGGCCTCTCCCACCTTCAAGGTAAAAATGAATACATTTTCCATTATTCTGTTCAACTACGTGTGAAAATCACAATCAGTGTCAACGTACATAAAAACTGAGGATGTTACCCTAATCGTACAAAAGGCAGGCAGGTACAGAGATAAAGTTACTCACTGCAGCTCCATCTTACAATGCTAACATCAGTAATTTTCTTAATCAGGGAGATTAATCATGAAAGCTCTATTGTTCCTTGACCACAGAAGACATAATGAGGGATGACAGCTCATGAGAAGTAAATCCCAACTGTTTAAAGATCATTTATGCAAAGCTGCATTGCTTGTATCACTTAAATCTTGCCTCCCACAGTACACAAGAATGAGTACACACCTGTGCAAAATCAATTACATGTCAAATGATTCAAAATAGCATCACCTCTCAATAACTGCATCATATCTATGTTGACAAATAGTGTTTACTCTTATGAACAATCAAAAACAAATACTTTAGAAATACCATATTCAAAATACATGCCCCAAAGTAGAAACCTGATGCAATCAGTCACAACCAATATGACTAGTATTTAATATATCACACCAAAATGATCACTTTTACAGGTTTTTTTTTTTTGTAGATTCATGAAAATTTCCAAGTCACTGAATATCTCCGTGAGTTTAAATCAGTCAGTCACAAATAGAAACACTATGGTACTGTAAGGTTCACTTCCAGAGTGATGGTAAACTAAGCAGACCGGTGAGGGTAGCTTCCAAGACACAGATGACGACTCTGAAGGAGATACAAGGTTCTGTGGATGTGATTGGAGAAAATGGTTAGAGTGCAGCTTTTGTCTGTTACTTCACCAGTGACAGCTTCATGCTAAAGTGGCACAAAGGAGGACCTTTTTTTTTTTTTTTTTTTTTTTAAATCTAGCTCGACTCTCCATGTGCCTTCTGGCAACCTGCAGCTGAAATTTCATGTCTTCTTTTTTAAACGAGTCCTTTCTTGTGCCACTGTACAATGAAACTGTTGCTGGTAAAGCAACATACACAAGCTGCACCATGCCCAGTTTCTCCAATCGCATACACAGAAGCTTGTAACTCTTTCAAAGTTCAAAGGCGTCTTGGAAGCTTCCCTCACTTGACGGGTTCTTTTTCTATTGCTCTATTTTTGAAGAGAACCTGCTCTAACCAATATTACCATACATTACCATCCTGTTTCTAATTACTAAATAATAAATAAACTGCAAGAGGTAGTCAGTGACTTGGAAATGTTCTATCTATGACCCATCTTTAAAAAAAACAAACAAACAAAAAACTGGCTGTAAAAGTGATTACTTAGATGTGCTGTATTAAAGGGTTTAGATACTTGTACTGACTTTTGGGGGCCTGTATTTTCAATACAGTCTTTCCAAAGTATTTGTTTTTGATTTATCATAGGTACAATGCAATTATTGAGAAGTGATGTATTTAGAATAATTTGATATTACACAGGGACGTACTCACTTCTGTTCTATACTATATATATGTAGTCAATAGGACATGGGCACAATTTTTAAAAAAGTACAAATACATGTACAGCACTTTATTCTGAAAGATTTTAGCCTCTCTTCTAATCGTACACCTATGTGTCCATGTGTTTTGTCGATCATTTTGTTTTTGAAGTGATCAGATGATTTTGAAACCGGTGTGACTGGTGCTGTCGCAGTTAACCTACCCGTGTTGATAATGGCTACTTATAGAATTGCCAATGGGTGTTTATCAAACTACACCAACTCATTTGGAACCTCGCGTTACGAGAGAGTTAACAATAGAATGAGGGCATGTCAACCATCAATGTACAGTCTGTGGTTTTACGCAAATATATTAAACTACTAACATAATTCCAAAGAAAATGAATGCAGAATTTTAATTTTATAACAACCAACCTCGTTTTTGTTTCTTTTTCTCCTCCTCCTCGCCTGCAGGGGCAGAATCTCCTGTACCGGGTTCCTGTTTGGGTGCATTTGCTGCCAGGCCAGTAAGACAAAATTAAAACAAAACATAGTTTAAACCAATAGAGTGGTTAAGTGCCGCCCCATCCAGTACAGGGACGTGCAACCATATACTGTGAAGGGCAAAGAATCCACATAGTTTTGTTTCAACCAGGTGGTTTCACAGAGGAGGTCCTCCCTTCAACTCAAAGCACTACTCATCAGTGAAATCACCAGCTGAGGTGATCAGACGGAACAGAAACCTGTGCAATGTTGGACCTTCGTGACACATTTGCCCATCCCTGATGCACATAATCAAAAAAGTGTCTGCGTGTCAATGTCCTTCAGCAAGACACGGAACCTACAATTTCCCCCAGCATGCAGGTCAGCACCTTGCATGGAAGCTCTTTGGCCTGGTGTTTGAAGTTGTAATCCACTTTAGACTAAAAAAATTGCTAACATGTATATACTGAACTTTTAAGAGGGTAGGATACAGTCTTGAAACTGTACCCTAATATCAATATTCTCATGACATAAATGGAGCGCAATAATATAAGTGGTGGAAAAAAAGTCTCGATTTCCACAAACCCAAACTGATGTCTTCTCATTGGTCGTTTGGACAAACCAATGCTCTCAAATGCAAAGATCTTCAAAAGCTGCAAAATGTGAATTTTAAGTAAGACACTGGCACTTTTGACAGAGAGATTCAAATAATCTATGTTCAAGAAGGACTAATTAATCATTTTCCTCCCAAGTCATCTTTACTTGCACCACGGTGCCATTCCTTATTGAACGTAGCCTCTTGCTACCAGATCCTACTTAGTCTGCACGTTTGGCTGGGCTCCGTTTATCCCGGCTCTTAGTTTCTTTTACCGATAACGGTGATTGAAACTCTACCCTTCCCTGGGGTCAGGAGGTGGACCACAGATCGTTTCCACACGTGTCAGGGAAGGGTGACTACGGGAAAAACTGGTTTTCCTCCACAACCATCACAGTTGCACTGATGCTGCTAGGGAGTTGAGTGTGGGCATTGTTACAGAGGCAAGTAAAGAGGACCTGGGAGGAAGAGACACTGCAAACTCAATGTTCACTGGGAGATAAAGGATTAACCTCTCCAGGATTTACACTGCTTAGCATATTGGGACAAGCTCCACCCCTGCATCTGTGCACACTATCCACTTTTTCCTGGCCTCACACATTCGCCCACAGGGAAAGACAATGCCTTTGTCCTACTTCCCATTTGCTTTCATGCCAACTGACTTTTGTGCTGATCAGCTTAGCTGTGCCTTTTGACTTAAAAATAGTGGCATTTTACTAGGATTTGAGAATGAGTCAACAGGCCTCTACCAAGACCAACAGACCGGCATTTCAAACTCGATTTGTTGCTGTACAGTGACTGTAATCGCCTCCCCCAAAACAACAGATTTTGAAAGTTTTTAGCCAAGGTTATGTCCGCAAGTGGACAGTTCCTTTTTTGTTGTCGTTGGTGGCGATCAATTGTAACAAGCACAGCTCTGGATCAAAGTTGGAGTTGGATGTTTTTAATCATGGAGTTGGGTCCATAATAGGACAATTCACAAATTTCATCATTCTCGTGTAGGAATTGCAGCAATTTCCACAGACTCTGGGTATTGGTGGCTCAAAAATATTTCGACTAAAACACCCCGTTTTGTTGTGTGGGGTCGACCAAACACGCTCCCAAGTATCAATAACATTGACATATATTTATGCAGCCAATGAGTGTCTAATATCTACAACACAAATATCAGAAGATGAGTTCTGTCCCAGTGATTCTCTACCACAACGTTTCTCAACCACTGGGCCACAAATTTTTTTTCAAGTTGAAGCTAATTTTTACTACGGTACAATATTGATATTAATTAATATTACAATATTATTCTAATCTATGATTGAAATTAGATGTTAAACGCCATATAAAATTTATAAACAACTGTTAAAATAATAAATAGTACATGATTCGTTCTAAGGGTGTACTCAGGCTATGCACTCTGGACTGCGCCCGAGCGCGTTATGCCCCCTAAGTCCAGTTTGTTTGACCACTGTGAGCACTCTGGGCCGTAGCCGGGAGCAGCCCACTGGTGCGGGCCTGGCCCGACTTGCAGAGGTGGTCTGGGGTGCGGGCCAGCATGACTCTGCTGCGGCCGCAGTCTGTGATTACAGACTACGTAAGAGTACTGACCTCACATCACGAACACAACTGTCCAACATTTGGGTTAAAAACAGGTCTGGTTACTTACCTTAATTCCTTGGCTCCCATGTAGAACAGGGAGTGATGCTGCATATCAATAATACACTTTACAAAAGAAACTATAATCTGTTGAATAGATTATTAGAAAAAAGACAAAATAATTGGGAATCTTTTTTAATGGGCCCCGACTAGTTACAAGTATGAAAAGGTGGGCCTTAAAGTAGAAAAGGTTGAGAACCCCAGCTCTACCATACCTTCACTGTAGCTGTCAACATGTGAAATGCATGTTCATTTGAGTAAATGTCAGGTAATTCCAGAACGTTTCACTCATTTCATAGAAGAAATACTTTTGGAGCAATAAGAATTTTTCTATTTCTGAAAACAGCAATAAGTTAATTAATTATTATTGTTATAAATGTCAAAATCAACAGGGGTCTTCCTCTTGGGGTATACAATGCACCTGTAAAATTTGAAAGGCATACTAAAAATATTTTTCAAGTTATTGTGTTCACACGAAGGATCTGGGGAGCCGACAGCGAGACCAAAACAACAATATCCTGGAAACTCTGCACTCACCTACAGTCATCCTGGCAAATACACCAGGGAAGTTCTTCTCAAGCCACTGCCTACATTTGGCTGGTTCAGGCATGTACTCGCAATACTGCAGACAACAATATGAATTTGCTTATAATTTGAAGCATGTCTTTAATTTCTCAAAAAGCCTATTCATGTTTATCTGCTTAAGTCACAGAATTTTACAGAATATGTCAACTGAAGCTTGTACTTACCTCTGTAGGCAAAGAGCACACTGCAGCAGAGAAAAACATCAATTAAAATCAGCACAACATGTCTCATAAAAAAAGACACCAACAAAAATCCTGTAAGTTTGACAAATTGAAAAAAGGTGCATCTACCTCCACAGTAAAGGACTTTAAGTGGGAACTTTGAATCAGTGTCAACTGTCCCATGCTCTGCTTTGTTCTCTGACGAACATGATTCCATCTCAGTAGTAGCCATGTCAAATTATCTATAAGATACAAGGGGCAATTCTTCAGTAACAGCATTACAGTCAGAATATATTTTGGTAATATTTTTAGCTCCCCTTTTTGAGCCAAAAAGAAGACGACGGAAATCAAGCCCATGCTGGTAGGATCAGCTTAAACTATTTTTTTATGGGTTCAAACTTAGTCCACAATTAAAGTTAAAAGAGTGGTACCGCTCGATTTGTCGGTAGCGGAACTACATCAGAAAAATAGTGCAAATCAGTCACCTACTTTCACAAAAAATTCTAACAAAACACACACAAAAGCCGTTGCTACTGATACGGTATCGTACACAAACCGTGAATTGCTATTAGTGCAGCACCCATTGATATTTAAACTACGCAACATCATGCACAAACCCAAACCTAACCCTAACTTTTGAGCTTGAAATTCCATGCCATGCGCCCGAAGCACAACTGACGCGCATAGCCCTCTTGATCTCGCAACAATCACGGCGTTTGTTATTGGATGCCATATGATCACGGCGTTTGTTATTGGATGCCATATGATCACGGCGTTTGTTATTGGATGCCGTACTATGAAAAAGGAATATGGCACCATATCAATAACCACTTCAAAAGTATGATTACAACGACAGCAGGATATTACAGCTTAGGTTACTAGCTGTTAGTTTGGCTAAAAATCTTTGCCAAAGCTTTATACACCTAAGATAAATTGATATTTTCTTGTGACGGTGTACGATAACAGCATTGCAGTAATGGAATTACAAAATGATCTTCTGAGTAGGGCTTCAAAATCATATTCAAACCCCATTGCTCCTCAAACAAGCCTTTTGGATTCCAAATAAAAGCAAGTAGTTGTCAGCGATGTTGTCTGAGCAGCGATGGGCTGAAGAATGATACGAAAATTAGGTTAAATACAGATATTCTGTGCAAAAAAAAAATTTTTTTTTTTTTTAATTTTCACAAATCGATCGTGTCATAAAACTCAAAGTTTCACATTATAGTTTCCATTGCTATTGCCTGCAACTCAGGCCGATCTGCACAAAATCCTGGATTTTGTGCAGATCGGCCTGAGTTATAATATGGAATATGAAAAACAGAAATTTGATTTCTTAATTTTCATTCTCTCTGCCAAAGAATAGTCTTTACACGTACAAACATTACTTGGCATTGGAGTGTATATGATTTCTAAAATGTTAACTTTTGAGCCTACATGAGGATTTAAACAACAATGAAACATTTATTACTGTATTATTTATCCAGTAGTAATTCGGGCTTCAGCTAGTAAACTTCTCGTCTTTATGACTGATTTTCTTGCTAACTTGCCCCGTCAACGCTTCAGCAGTGAGATACGAACGGATAAAAGTCAAGATATTTTTCTCAGCTCACCATCAGATTAATTTATTACATGAAAATAGCAGCAGCCTGAAATAAGAGCTGCTTTGGTAACACTGTAGTCAGCACAGCGACTAGTTTAGCTGGTTAACACACGCGGCTGTTTAACAGTGAGGGGGCGACTAAACACTTCGGCAAAAACACTTCTATTTTTCGATTAATTAAACATCACTAATCGCCACAATGATCATTTGTGTCTGTCTGAACCTTCTGCCTAACAATAGGAAACGGTTTCATTCATTAGTGAAGACTAACTAACCCAGCTGTCATTAGCAGCCCAGCTAGCTGAGCTAACGCACAGCACACTGTGCCGCTTAAATACTGGAGAAAATAAACTAGAAAGCTCTACGTACCCCGCAAGAAATAGTCTAAAACTGCTGTCTGTTCGGTAAAGTCGTTCGCATTCTTACCATTAGACTTTCAAATAATCATTTTTACTAAATATTATTTACTCGGCGTACTTCGAGCACGCCTCACAAGGCTCTTCGATTTAGTTATTAAAGTGAATGTTGCAGAGCGCCAATAGCTTTACCGCCCCCTGGTGCATTGGAAGACGGGAAAAAAAGACAGCCTTTGTTATATTGCAAAAACCGACAGCAGCCAAAAGAAGAAAGAAAAAAAAACGATTTCTTTCATTGCCTTTGCGAAAAAAAAAAAAAATGTTACTGTTTTCCCTAAATATTTAAATGTATGAATATGAATATGATTATGAATATGAAGCCCTTTTTCCGAAAAAAGTGTCATGAGAACGCATTTCATAATGATGAATTTAAATCTCATAATCATGAATTTAAATCTGATAATTATGACTTTAAGTCTCATAATTATCAGATTTAGAATGTGATAATTAGGACAGCATTTCATAATTATTAATAGAATACAATAGAATAGAATACCTTTATTTTCATAATTATGAATTTAAATGTCATAATTATGACTAAGTCTCATAATTATGACTTAAAATCTGATAGTAATGACATCATTTCATAATAATGAATAGAATACCTTTATTTTCATTATTATGAATTAAAATCTCATAGCTATGACTTTAAGTCTCCTAATTATGATTTAAAATCTGATAATTATGACAGCATTTCATAATTATGAATAGAATAAAATGCCTTTATTTTCACAGTTATGAATTTAAATCTCATAATTATGACAGTCTCATAACCATGATTTTAAATCTCATAATTATGATTTAAAATCTGATAATTATGACAGCATTTCATAATTATGGCTTAGCATATCATAATTATGACTTTAAACCTCATACTTAAGACTTTAAATCTCATAATTATGACTTTAAGTCTCATAATTATGTTTAAAATCTGATAATTATGACAGCATTTCATAATTATGAGTAGACTAGAATAGAATACCTAACTGAACAACTGAATCAACACGTGTACTACTACGAATAAAATATGTTTAAAAATATTTTTGTATATGCAAGTACATAGTAGGAAGTACTCCATTTAGCATGAGTCGTTATTGCACTGCAATATAGTTTCAGTATTGCACAGGAATGTGATGTTTAAGAATAATAACAGCAGAATTGTAGTAAAGGTGACGATTGCACGGAATAAATTAGCAGCATGAATGAATGAATGTAAATTCCAGTAAAAATGTTAGTGCACAGGAATAAGTAAATAGCTGGGTGGATGTAACAGGCCAGAGTGAAAGCATTATATCACAAGAATAACTAACGATATGAAAGAAGTGCGATGGAAACATACTGTTTGTTCATTTTCTAATGATCTGTGTGACTCAGTTGTTTTGCTTACACTCTCTCTTGAGCAGCTGTTAATCTGTACTAACTGTACCCAGATAACTGTACCCAGATAACGTGATGCACAATGTAGACAGCTCATGCACATACCAAGCACGTCGCATGCAACCTACTGATATAAATATCTGGCCATGCGAGCACTCGGTATCAGACACTGACAAACGCTGTTGTCTCTGTACTGATCCTTTCTGCAGGAAGCTATTAAATGACAAAGACAATTCTCAGTTTCAAGCCTCTTTAATTTTCAGCTTTCCATCACAGAACATACAGTGTGGGTGTATTTCCAAAGCTAAGTAGCAGCTGAGCAGTGATTGTTCAGTGTGCTAATGGCACCGGGAAATAAACTGTTCCCGAGTCTGGTGGTCTTTGTCCTGAAGGACCTGTAGAGCCTGCCAGAGGGCAACAGGTCAAACAGGTCGTGACCGGGAATGTGACGGGGCTTTAATAACGTTTGGGTTTCTGCAGAGGTAGCTGGAGCAGGCATTGTCTTCCAGGAAGGGTAGAGTGCACCCAATGAATTATTTTACTCTTGTAAAGCACCTTGAATTGCCTTGTGTATGAATGGCGCTATATAAATAAAATTGCCTTGCCTTACGCTATGTTTATGACTCTCTGAAGAGCAATCCTGTCTGCTGCTGTGCAAACAGCATACCGCACTGTACGCTCTTTATGGTGGAGTGATAAAAAGCCACCAGCAGCTTTCGCAGGAAGTGTAGTCGCTGCTGTGCTTTTTTCACAACCGCTGAAGTGTTGGCAACTCAGGAGAGGTCATCCAAGATGTGAGTTCCCAGGAATTTGAAACTGTGACCCTGTCCACACAGTCCCCATTGATGAATAGTGCTCTGGAGATGCAGTTTTGTGTCTCCTCTTGGACCTGGCGCGTCAGGCTTTGTGGCTGGTGGGCTCTCCGGCTGCTGTAGCTAACACTTGGGCTGGGTCCGACTCTGGAACAGACAGCTGAAACAAGACAAACAGATTTGGGATGTAGGAGAAACTGGCTGGGGGTGGATTGGTGGATTGGGACTTGTTGCTGATAACAGTCTGGATGGTCCTTTTCATATTTGGTCCGGGGCACATGGCGTTCATTTCTTCCTAAAAAAGATCTGGAATACTGATTCGACTGACCACAATACACATTTCCACTGTGTGATGGTCCAACCCAGATGCTGCTGAGCCCAGAGAAGTTGATGCCACTTCTGGACAAAGTTAAATTAAGGCTTCTTTTTTGCACAGTAAAGTTTTAAGAGGCATTTGTCAATGTATCTCCATACTTTAGTGGTTGACAAATGTTTCCCAAAGTAATCCCTTACCCATGTGGTTATATCAGCTATTGATGAATGACGGTTCTGGATGCAGTGCCGTCTGAGGGGTCGGAGATCAAGGGTGTTCAGCTTAGGCTTGTGCCCTTGCTCTTTATGCTTGAAATTTCTCCAGATTCCTTGAATCATTTAATGATATTATGCACTGTAGAGGAAGAAACATGCAAATCCCATTCCATCTTTCTTTGAGGAACATTGGGCCTCATTCACCAACCATTCTTACGAACATATTTGTTCTTAAATCCCACGTACGCACTTTTTAAGAAGATTCTGACATTCACCAATGTTTTCTTATCTGGAATTTGTTCTTAGCTAAGAACAAAATCTACGCACACTCAAAACCATTCGTACGCACATTTGAGTGATGATAGTTTGTTTAAAATAATTAAAATAATTAGTTTTGTTCATTCTACAGTTGCTAAAATGATAGTATTTTAATGTAATGTATTGGTGGCCTGTTAAAAAAATAATTTTAAAATGTTAAAATTATTTTCATGGTACAATCAGCAATCATGTTGATTAGATTGTGATGTCTTTCCATGTCTCCATTGTGTTGGTGGCTTTAAAGCCACTATTAACGCTACTAAA
>OMMV01113394.1:0-11053 GCA_900302635.1 Chatrabus melanurus
CACCGACCTGACACACTCAGGAGAGGGACGCGTGCACGTTTGTGCATGTGCATCTTTGTGTGTGTGTGTGTGTGTGCTATTATTCAGTAAAACGGGTTAACCGTTTCACTCGTTGACCGGTTGACCTTCCGGAACATCTAGAACAGATCAAAAAATGTAAATGCAAGGCTCATCTTCAACGTCATTTGAGACTAGTAGATAACATGACAATTATGGCAAGTTTCATCTGATTCTCCTCAGTAGTTCACATTGGAGATCACCCTAAATGATTCAGATGGGTGCATATCCCCCTTTTCCCACACCATCACTGGGATATTAGAAGAACATCCTCGGATGACAGATGACTCGGCAACAAACCTGAGAGAGGAAGTAGAAGGAAAGAGAGGGAATCAGAAACACACCTATGGACATGGAATAAGCAAAAGCATGTATCACCCCTGCTGCCAGGAAGGACGTAGTCTTTAAATAATTCAGATACACTGAGAGTGAAATCTAACCTGCAGGTTAGATTTCAACCTGTAACCGCGGCTTAACAGGTAACCAAGTGCAATAACAGCGAGCACCATCACCATGCTGTCACAGTACGATGTTTTGTCAGATATATTGATGTTTCTAACAACATCATAGGTAACCGTCCACGTACGTATGTGAGAAACAGGTAGGCAGACACAAGGGAATATGTGATTGTGGCAGACTGGCCTTCGCACAGAGGAAGTGGGAATGAGCAGCAGACTGTGTGACAGTTACATTTGCAGTCATATTCACACAGGTTCGACACAGTCATACCACACCTGTCAAACAGTTTCCCACCCAAAAGGTAGAGTGCACAATCGCTCACACAATAACCAACACACTATTACACTACACGCTCCGATGTACAAATGAATGCAGGCACGATCTTTCCCGACGTACCCGACTGCCAATGTTGTCTGTGCCCATGAAGCCCGCAGACGCTGCTATAACTGCACTATCACAGCCGTTCCCCCAGCACTTTTCACATCTGAAAACTGGCACTATACATTTCACCATCCAGTGCCTATGTGTAGTTACACCTGCACGCAGTGTTAACGCATGCAGGGGTATAGTTTCCGGTCCTGCATGGCCGTCCCTCCATCAGTGTGTGAACAAATTCACTTGAATAGTTTTCATCTGATTTGGATCAAACTTTGTGGAAAGATTGACGGTCAACCAAGGACGAAGCCATTTGATTTTGAGAAAAAAAATTTGGCCCCAATGCTTTTACATAGGGGATATTTGGGATGGCTATTACAAGGAACTGGTTAAAGACACACCTGTTGTCACTATGAAACACCTGTATGAAGTCATATATTACATTTCTATTGGTCACACAACCTTTGACCTTGGATGACCTTGAAAGTTTAAACTCATTTAGGACGGCTATTTTGAGGAAACTGGTTGAAAACATGCCCACAGTTACTCTTAAACACTAACATGAAGGCATATATCAGCTTTCTGTTGGTCACATTGCCTTTGACCTTGGGTGACCTTGAAATGTCACCTTGACCTTGAAAGATAAATTGGTTCCATTTTGAATAGAATTGGTCAGACGTCAAGGCCAAACAGAACCACATCATATGGTATCACTGAATAACAAAGAATGAATTTCCATGACTTGGTGTTAAACGTGTAAGGCACGGGTGTTACACTCACTTGGCTTGCTTTACAGGTGAGTCCCTTTGTGTTTAAAGTTGTGTCACTCCACCCATGAGATTCAGCTCCATGAGGTTCGCTTCTGTAAAAGATGTAAGTAGGCATATCGAGTAAATTTTGACTGTTGAAGGTGAGTACATTGCTATAAGGTTGTTAAAATGACCCTGAAATTTTGTGCCTTACTGGGGATTTCCCTTTGCAGCCTTGCTTCCTGTTAAACAGTGTCATGACATAATTGAGAGATGTGACTTAGCATTTTAGCAGTGAGAAAACGCACCATGTTGATTTTATTTATTTATTTTTTTACTCCTGACGGTGGGGAATATGCCACCAATGGCCACTAGAGCACATTCTTATAGCAGCAGTACATAACGCTAGCATGCTAAACTTCAACATGTCATAGCATACATCATTCTATAGCTCAGAACAAACTTCATTTTCAGCATTTTCTCTTTTTTTATCTTGGAAAGCCTTTCTTTTTTTCCTGATACCGAACATAGCCCCACTACACAAAATGTACGAGGCATTTTTCATCCATTTCTACATGAAATGGTCTGTATTTAATTAACAGAATAAGAAGGCAACTTCCATCATTTTACCTTTGATAGAAAAGTTAACAAAGAAAAGCTAAAATCATCAACCTCTGATGTACATTTCCACTGAAATGGCTTTTTGTCAACTGCTTTCCACTAATACGTAAATGCAAATCAAGTCAAATCTGGGAGCATGCGATTGTGCCACGCCTCGCTGCATCCCAGACACCACGGAATGGATCCTGGATGACAACCACCCAGGCAGACAACTGGTCCATCCCCACATGTCTAAAATAACCATCTATGTGGCAGAGTCAGGTGAAACATGGGCGTCCCGTTGGCCTTCTCTAGCCACTGGGGTCCTCAGCACTGTATGTTTTGATCGGCCATTGTTGGTGATGGTCTGCTTGATTCTCTTTCTGGTTGACAGGTTCACGAAAAATTAGTCTCATTTTTAGTTTGTCATCGCTTAAACGATCGCATGCGTTAAACGTACGTTTTATGAGAAAATTATTGGGAAAATTACATAACCCTAGGAATGAAGCAACAAAAAGTTCCTGGATATGAATCCAAGTTTAAAAACACTTTGGATTGCAGGAGATTTAAATTGGATTCAATTCATAAATAAATTGAAATAATCAGCTGTGTATAAATGGATGGTACATTCTGAAAACATAATAATCATGAAAATCGGTTCAGTAGTTTTTGTGTAGTCCTGCTAAACGGCAAACGAACAAACAGACAAACAGCACTGAAAGCATTACCTCTTTAGCGGAGGTATTAATGGAGTGGCACCAGGGGTGCCATTCAGATTCAATGGGTGGCCTGTGCCACCCAAGGCCACCCACTGGACCCGCCCATGGCTTACCCATCCTAACACTGATGCCATGGACTCTGATGCAGGAATGACACAGTCTCTTCTTCTGTGGATTTTAGAAGCAATACTAACTGTATGCAGAGCTTCATCAGCTGCCCATGGCTGCAGTCAGGCTTTAGTAATCTGTCAGTGACTTATATATCTCCCCACATGAATTGCCTTTGTTAGTCATGCACAGAGAATGGACAGAGACAAGGAAGGGTGAAAAAGTTTTGGAAGAAGAAAGCAGTGACGGGTAAACTAACCAGTGCATCAGCATCTATCGAGGCTAATGGGAAAACTCTCAGGCACATTGCAACAGCTGCACATAGTCGGGCTGTCTGGGAGGCCTTGTCTGTGTTTATCGAAGGGTCAGCACACATGTGAGATGAGCTCACAGGAAGGTCAACACAAACATCACTTCTGTGACTCTCGTGCAGCCATCAATCACAGCCTAATTCGTTGGCAAGTCAGACAATCACGACGGCTTAATTGCAGGTAACGTCAGTGGAAGCCCAAAGTCAAACAGAGACGTGCTGCAAAGTGAACACTGAAAGCAACAAGGCAGCGCTCAACACGCTTCCTAATGGCTTTGTACAAGCGTTTGGTAAATATGCAAACAAACACAGCCCAGATACACTTCCACATCCATTCATGTGAGTTCTGACACGTTGAAGAATGGCTCTGTGAGTGATGTAGTCCTTAAAGCAAACATTTGGAGAACAGTGACAAAAAGCACTAATTTCAGAATTTCAAGCACTTCTGTTGGGCGGGACTGTCTTAAGATGCCGTGATGCTCATGCATAAATCATGCAATCATCACCAATGCATATTCAGAAAGGCTGCAACGCCCGGCTTCTCTATGGGAGATTAGACGGAGCCTGGATTGTGACAAAACCCAGCTGATTGCAATGAGCTTTTTTTTTTTTTGTGGCTTCCTGAGCTGATAAAACAAGCCTAAATTAATCATGACACCACACTCCTACTGCGGCGAGGAAGCCTAAAGCATCCAGCGGTACTCCCTGTTCTAAATTGGACCCTGAAACAGAAAAGTGAATTAGGCTCCGAAATGCTTTAATTTGCGTCATTCATAGCAAATGGCTGGAAGAATATGTTTTCCATAATTGGCCTGCCTTCATGAAGCGCAGCTCAAACGGCTGTGGTTTGTTTGTTACACCGTCTGCAGTGAAAGGAGTTGGATAAGAGAGAGGAATGAGGGAATAAACAGAAATACAAAGTGGAACCTACAGATGGCGTCACAGGAAGAACATGCGCTGAAATGTGCACGTTGAGGGATATTTTTTTTCCCCACGTAGTTATTAGTCTGCACTGACATTTGATCCTGACAACTTAAGCTCATTCAATTACTTTGGAGTAATTGCTGGATTTTAAGAAAATAATTCAAAATTCCAATGACTTCCCAGGTGTAACTTGTCACATAACTATCAAAAACCATCTGAAATTAATCTGTAAGTCTGTATGTCACTTCAAATAGTTTTGTGACAGAAAAGGCTTTGGATATTATTTGAAGGAATTCCCCAACATTTTTATGTGACTCCAGGGGCGTAGCCACGATTTTCTGAGAGGGGGGTGCAGCAGTCAGCACATATGATGCTTGGTTTGAACTTGTCTGTGTCGACATGCCTAAATGCAATCGTTCTGCCAAGTGATTGGCTGATTCGTTGGGGTGTGCATCTCTCTCTTATAAAATGATACAATACCTATCTAGACGCATGGGCTACGATACGATTCAGGAACAAGCATTTTTATTATGGAACGATTTGATTCGATTTGGTGCGATACGATGCAATCCAGTACAGTTCTTTGTTTAATGTACCGGTAGGCATTCATTTTCCCTGATAAATTAGAATAAGCCAAAAGTGACATTGCTTACCTTCAAATACATATTTCATGAAAAACTAGGGACCGTCTTCAGGTTCATGTGCTGCAGAACATTGACACTGCCCCTGCTTGCTTTTTTTCACCACTGGGGGCAGCACCACACACAGTAGCAGATAGCGCAGCACCGAAGGAGCCAGCTGTTGTTAGCATAGGATAAACAGCATAGCATAACTTTCCTGACAGTATTAACAAATTGCGAACCAAATGTAAAATTCAACAGAGAACATTTATCCATTATACTGCTTGCCACTATCGGACATGTTGATTTTTTTTTTTTTTTACCTCGCAAAGTTAACATTCCTGTGACCAGTCTTGCGAGACCCTCACACCGACCTTTCGGAGACCTTTAGGAGAGTTGGAAGATGCAGAATTAGCAACAAAACAAGCATAACTCAAACAATTTATAACGTTAAAATCAATCTATCGACCGGTTCATAGTACATTTAGATCAATTCAGGGATCCCTGTATCGATGTAATTGTATCTTTTACTTTAAAGAAGAGGGGCCTTTATTGTCATTGTATATACAACGAGATTTGTCATCTGCATTTAACCCATCATAATTATAGTTAGATGCAATCTAACCACTAGGAGAAGTAAGCATCCACAGTCCGGCGCCTGGGGACCAACTCCAGACACTGCCTTGGTCAAGGGCAGAGAGAGGAGCAGACACCCTCATATGCATGTTTTGATTGTGGGAAGAAACCAGAGCGCCTGAAGGAAACCCACGCAGACACGTGGAGAACACGCAAACGCCACACAGAAAGGAACTGAGCATAGTTGAAACCGAACCCCAGACCTTCTTGCTGTGAGGCAAGAGTTCTAACCACTGAGCCATCTTGCTGATTTTCAAATCGTATCAGTTAATTGCTACATCCCTACTTATTAAATATATGCTTTAATGAACAGTTGAACAGGTGCACCTAATAAAGTGGCAAGTGAGTGTGCGTTTGTGTGTAGTATAGTGGTAAAATTTGTTAACCGGTTTTCTATAACCTCTGTGACTACCTGCATCAGTTCCTCCTAAATCAATACGGACGACTCCTAACCATCGTTTCAAAATAACACTCTCGGCAGTGCTGTTACTGCGCCGTTAAGTCCTTTCCTAACTGTGTTGCAGTCGGTGATAACTGACAGCCCAAAGTTATATAATGCTCACATGTGCTTCAAATTTATAAAACTTTATTTCTGTCCAGACACTATCAGACGTTTTTGCTACATAATGACATTACCTTATCGGCACGTCCAGCGGCCGAGGGTGTCTCCGTGCTCAAAGCTGGTGAGGTGTGGGGGTTAGGAATTGGCAGGGAGTTGGAGACACGTCTCATCAGACTCTTTAGTCACAGTGGGATGTAAAGCTCACATCTTCTATGTCTGATACTTGCCTCATGATTCCACTGGAGTGCCAGAGGGCCCGTGGGACAGGAGCCATCCACACAGGAAGCCAAGAAGCAAGTGAAGACGGGGACAAGATGAAGGTATAGGAGCTCAGTGGACTAGGGGAACATGAATATATCAAAAAGACTTGAATGTCTCATTCCCTGGCACACAGATTGCCTCGGTCGGGTGGATTTCATTCCAGCCATATGCCTGCAGGATATACTGGGGCTTCTCATTTTAAGGCTCATCTTCCCGTTTTTGCATGTTCAACATTTTGTGATAATAGAGAAACTGGGTCAAACTAGTTTCACACATTCCAGTCACATAATTTCAATAGAGCGAGAACTTTATAGAATATTTGCGTTGTACTGTCTGGTGCTGGAGAGAAGAGAGCTTTTAGTTTTAATTTGGTGAGTGGACTTTAGTGAGTGGTGTTTTACAGCGGGATATGGAAAGATTTACTGTCTGACCTATTACACAATCGTACCGTGGGACCAGAAAGGGGAAGAATACAGGGACCAGAAAGAGGAAGAATACAGCAACGTCTGCCACCAGGGGGTGACAGCGCTCTGTTGATCTCTCGCTTCTTTTTTTTTTTTAACTGTAAGTTATTGTTAAAATAAGTCATTTTTTTCAAGTTTTTCCACTTGTGTGATTGAATATGCTTAATAATGGGCACCTGATAGAAAAAGTACCATCTTTGAGCTTTTAATTAATTAATTAAGTAAGTAAGCAAGTAGATTGAAAATTAACATTTGGAAAGTTCAATCTTGATTTTTATTGGAATACTAACAAACTAAAATGCCAAAAATCACAGTTTATGCGCAAACACTAGAATGCTAGACTTTTGCAAGGTATTATGTTCCGCACAATATTGGAAGGTGACCCAAACAGAAGTTTGTATGCTTCTAAAACTGTCCGTCACTTCTGCACTCTTTTGGAATTGAAAAAAAAACAAAACAAAAAAAAACACCCGCCCATGGGAGGTCCTCATTGCAATCACGATCTTATCCATTGCAAATCATTTTCTCTTCAGTGGTTTAGGGTTAAGGTTTAATTTTCCTGAAATGCACAAAAAGTCTTGAAAGTCAAAGAATACTTCAGGACTCGTGCAACAACTTTGTGCACTTTTGTCTGTTGTATCACCAGTTCAGCCGCGTTCAGATTAGCTACAGAGGCAAAGCGACCAGCTGTCACTCATTTTCAATTAGAGTGAGCGTTTTACAGCGACAAGAGACAAGTGGTCGCTTTGCCGCCAGATAGGCGGGCCAAAATACAATGCAAATGCTGAGCGATGCGACACGGCGACTGCCAATCCGAGGGAAGGCAGCGTGATGTACGTTAGTTGTTCCAAGATGGCAGAATATGCTCCGCCAACAGCTGTATTTCTGTATAAATCTAATATGTTTGGCATTTTTTCTCTTATATTTTGTAAATGTTAGTGAGAAATAAACACTTTTAAATCTAAAAAGAAAAAAAACTGTTTTTGTAACCAGATAATACGTCTGAGGTGATTTACAAGCCATCTTACAAGACATCAGCAAGCTAAGTAGCGATAGAGGAACATCACCATGACACACGTTTTACTGAAACAAATCAATCGAACTTTGGGTCCATCAAGCAGTCAAGCATGGAGGAAAAGCTAGTGACTAATCAATATTCCAAAGGCCCATTGGTCCAAAGGCTCATTGGTCCAAAGGCTCATTGGTCCAAAAATTGTTAAAAACGGAGTTCAAACTTAGTAAAATGGAGCAAAATAGAGTTACTTTTAAGGGATCCGTCCTATAGGTAGAAATATGCATTATATTTATAAAATACCCAACAAGTAAAGATTTTATTTGTAAAATTGGGGGGGGCAAGCCCCCAAAACTCAAAAATGTATAACCCTAACCCTTAAAAATAACTAACTAACCCTAATTTTCAGACCAATGGACCTTCCGACCAATGGACCTTCAGAATAATGACCCGTCCCCGGAAAAGCTCAAAGTGACAGTGTCGGGTTTCCCCATCCGATATAATCTAACATTAAACATTGTGCACAGTAATGCCAAGTAACCACGAGCTGGCCACACCCGGGAACGCCCATCAAGTGACAAACGCCAACTCCTTGTCATCCTCATTTGTAGCTAATCTGACTGTAGGGTTACAAAGTACGTTCATGGTGGGGTGGCACAGAGAAGGGTGTTCTTTAAAAGAAGTCATGAGATCTCAGCTACAGATTGCTAAAAGGCACATGGGAGACTTGAATGTAGATCTGATTTATTTTCTTGTATGAAAATCCTTCTCTGTTCCACTCCACCGTGAAGCTGTGACTGGTGGTGCAACAGAATAAAGCTGCAGGCCAGGAGCCACACACTCCTTCAGAGTTGTCATGGTCGTTTTGGTGGCTTCACTCACTTTGAGAACTGCCCACTCCAGAAAGATTTACCATACAGCAACATGCCGTTTGTATTTCTTAGTCCAATACATATTCAGTGACTTGGAAATGTTCATGTATCCATCCCCTGACTCGTCTACAGAAAACTGGCTGTAAAAGTGATGATTTGTATTCACAATATACCGTACATTTAGTTGGTCAAAGTACATACGGCCTCTGAAAATAAAGGGATTGTGTCTAAAAATCACTGCAATTAATAAATGGTTAATGTGATAATTTTTCTTAAACCCCTTGAACTAAAGCTGAAAGTTCACACTACAAGCACATCTTATTTGCGTCATTTCAAATCCATTGTGGTGGTACTCAGAAGAAAAATTACAAAAATTGTGCCACTGTTCAAATACTTATGGACCAACATATACATATTCACAACACGAGCCTATACTTGTCTTACTTTTCTTAGGTTTCCACCATTGTTTAATTTTTGCCTTTAACTTTTGTTTGTTCAGTCCCTGGTTTGTTCAAGCTCAAGTTTAAAAAAAAAAATCTAGCCTGCTTCCCGTTTCCTCTTGTGTCCCACTTCCTTGTTTTCTCCTGTGAAAACAATATGTATTTCCCAATGCAGGTGATTTTCTTAGAGCAATTTCAGATTCAGCCATGTGCAGAGCAACAAAAACCATCTTGTCCATCTCCAAATTAAAAGGGCATATAATGAGGATAATATCATTAAAATGTGGTGAACTTTGATGCACCAGTTCAATAAAAATAAAAAAAACTTTTTATTTATGTAATATACCATATACCTGTTTCCACCTGCTGGACATGTCTGGGATTGTTGCAGGGAATAATCTTATCACCACATACAGGATGGAAATCAGGAGCAGGTCTGGTTGAAGTTACATGTAACTTGAAATGAGCTTGTTTATCAGTTTCTTTCTTTCCAAAGCCTTGGTCGCAGCTTGTATTATACTGACTCTCAAAACTATGAGTTCTACCGGGGTTCACGTCTCTGGTGTCTGTTTTCTGATCTTAGTTTTTTGTTTTTTTTTAAGATTTATTAGTTACCATTTCCTCATGCTCTCCAGTGTTTCTTTTCCATGTTAGTTATTCCTTGTGCTTTTATTTTTATATCTGCGCCGTGTGCTTTTCCATTGAATTTACTTCCTGTCACTTGGGTGTCTGGTTTCACCTGCACTGTTACCTATTCATTGATTGTTTCACACACTATTTAACCATCCACGGCCCATCATTCCAGTGCCAGATTGTCTTGTTTCTCATGCCGGCTTTCTCGCGTTCTTTCCTTGTGTTTGATATACATTTGCCAACCCACAGTGCCTCTACATGTTTCCTGAGTACAGCCTGCTGTTTCCTGATCAAACTGGTATGTTTGCTTGCTGTGTACTGACCCGCCAAGTTAAAGACTTAGAAATCAGGTGAATTTCAATGAAATAATTAGCTAAATCAAAAACCATCAAGGAAGTAAAAGCAAATGTTTAACTGCATAATTTTTCATGTCTAATACCAATATGATGTTTGACCATTTTTATGTTTTATTATGTTTGTTGCTTATGTTGGCAATCAAACAGTGCTTTTTGGTTGTTTGTTTGTCTTTCATTTGAACATGTGAATTCTACAACTTTTTTTCATGTTTCACATTGCACAGTTGTACTTCAAACTCTTTCACCAGTTGCCACCACAGGCTGAACAAACCTTCCATGATGTAACCCACAGGCTTTCTGAAGAGCAGGTTGGAAGCACAAATGGGGCAGCTGCAGATGTTTCCATCTTGGCAGTGCCTGACTCCACCTAACTCCCAGCCAACCCATAAATGGGTGAAGAGGTTAAGTGTGGGCAAGACCACCGTGACCTGAGCTGAATGAATGAAGTCTTAGTATGCCCACTTGTCTTGATGATTCCCAAGTTCCCTAAAGCTTGCAGGCTAGGTAACCACTTCAGGTATTTGATTAATGTATATTTTTGCAGACCGGTTGGTGGTTCTTCTGTGTGGTGTGCATGTGGGTATTTATAAAACTTGACAGCCATACAAGCCCATTAACAGTGGCAACACCAATGTAGCTAACGCCACCAAGCTATTGATACTTGCTAACATACAAATTAAATAATACTAAAATTTCATTCAACGGAAATACTGGCACACAGACTTCTTAGATGGTCTTGTATTGTCCATATTATCTCAGATATTTGTAATAAAATGCTCAGAAAGGACAAACACGGGCGAGTCCAGTGGGTGCCTGCTTTGAGCCAGCACAAACCAAGCCTCTAAGTATTCTTGACTTTATGGCTTAAAATAGCTTAAACTGATGCGTTATATAAC
>OMMV01113417.1:0-11314 GCA_900302635.1 Chatrabus melanurus
TTGACGTTTATTTCCGTCTGTCTCTGTTGTCTTTGTGTCGACGTTTATTTCCGTCTCTGTTGTCTTTGTGTCGACGTTTATTTCCGTCTCTGTTGTCTTTGTGTCGACGTTTATTTCAGTCCGTCTCTGTTGTCTTTGTGTCGACGTTTATTTCCGTCTCTGTTGTCTTTGTGTCGACGTTTATTTCAGTCCGTCTCTGTTGTCTTTGTGTCGACGTTTATTTCAGTCCGTCTCTGTTGTCTTTGTGTCGACGTTTAGTTCCGTCTCTGTTGTCTTTGTGTCGACGTTTATTTCAGTCCGTCTCTGTTGTCTTTGTGTCGACGTTTAGTTCCGTCTCTGTTGTCTTTGTGTCGACGTTTATTTCAGTCCGTCTCTGTTGTCTTTGGTTTGACGTTTATTTCCGTCTGTCTCTGTTGTCTTTGTGTCAACGTTTATTTCTGTCCGTCTCTGTTGTCTTTGGTTTGACGTTTATTTCCGTCTGTCTCTGTTGTCTTTGTGTCGACGTTTATTTCCGTCTCTGTTGTCTTTGTGTCGACGTTTATTTCCGTCTGTCTCTGTCGTCTTTGTCTTTATTTTGTCACTGATGTAAAGATCTGGTTTTGTCTGTTGATGCTGATGATGTTGTGTCTCAGGGAGGCTGGACGGCGCTGATGTGGGCAGCATACAAAGGTCGTGTGGAGGTCACCAAGGTGCTGCTGGAGCATGGAGTGAACCCCAACACCACCGGACAGGTAAGACACAGGAAAGGTTACTGTGGACCAACACGAGTGGGGGGGGGCACTGACCCAAGCACCACTGGGTCACCAGAGAGGAAGTTATAAATCAACAATGTCCCTTGGAGAGGACAGGGACCCTGCAGGAGGCTCCCAGCCAACTGCAGCCCCAAACCAGAACAGAAGGCTCCAGTGAGACCCCTGGTCCACCCAGGGTCCGAGATGGACAAGACTCGTCTCAAAGTTTGTCCACAGCTGAGCCTGATAGGAATCTGGAGAGACGTTTCCCCAGCAAATAACGATGTTGTTAATCAGCGGGACCCAGAATTTCAAACCAATCACAAAAGGCTCGGAATGATTTTTAAGCCTGATGTGCCTTCAGGTGTCCCGTGGTCTCAGGCTCCACAGACTCGCTCCGGGCGCGCGGGGGCCCACTCTGTGTCTCTGGGGTGAAAAAGAAGTCAGCAGGCTTCAGTCTTTCCTTCCTTGATCCATATTTGTGGAACCGTTTGCATGTTGATTTTAAAATGTTCACTTCCTTTGAATCTTAATTCGAATCCTAATCTTAAAATGTATTTATTTTCTGCTGTTTTTCATTAGTTTTATAGTTCCATCTTATTTTAATTATATCTGCTGACATTTGATTTTAATTGTTTTTATGAGTGTAGAATTTTGGTTTATTGTTGTTTTGATGTTTACTTTGTACATTTTTCGACTTAAACTGCTTTATATAAATAAATGATTATTATTATTCAACTGTAATTTCAGATGAAATGAGGCTGATGATGATAACTATTTTCAGCTAAATATGAAGTGATTTAACAATAACGTGTCTCTCACAGCAGTACAGCGTGTACCCCATCATCTGGGCAGCGGGACGAGGACACGCCGACATCGTCAAGCTGCTGCTGAACAGCGGCGCCAAAGTCAACTGTTCCGATAAGGTAACGCAGCCGAGAAATGGCACCAAAGCAGCGAGAAGCTGCACAGTTTATGTCGACACAGAGTGAGCAGCTCCACACGTGCAAGACGCCACGTCCATAACAAACGTGACCTACGGTGTCTTCAGCCGGCCTCCACCGTAAACACTGAGCTCAGGCAGCAGAATGTGGACACAGTGCGTGTTTTCAGTCCGTTTGTTGTCTGTGTGCTTCAGTATGGGACCACCCCCCTGATCTGGGCCTCCAGGAAAGGACATTTCGACTGTGTGATGCACCTGCTGGAGAACGGAGCTGACGTTGACCAGGAGGGGGCGGTATGTTCACTCTGCTGCTCTGTAAAGCCAGCTATACGTACGCATTGATACCATGTGATCCTGTCATATCATAAAGTGTAACGCTGTTGTGCGGAGCATGGAGCGCACCTTGGAATTTGGGTCCTTCCTCGGCGTGCAGCTTTTTTACTTTGTTTTTTCTGCTCCTGGAAACATCCTGTGTGCCTGTAATAACGTGCCTAACACATCATGCGATGTATGTTGTGATGTAATACAGGAAATATGGCACCGGTCACAGTAGTTTTAAACATGTTTGAACTGCTGTAATACGGTCTCGTCTCAGCAACCCGAACGATCCCATTGGTTACTTGGTGCAATATGGCGGGTATTTCTCTACGATCGTGGCGTAACGCAGACTCGTATTGTATCATGTTGTCGTGTGTCGCCGGCTTTAGGATCACAAACCAAATGGCTTATTTAACGCGGCCTGTGAGCATGTTTCCATTTTATGTCAGTGCAGTACCCACTTACGATGTGAGGGGGCAGTATGCCAATCACACACCGTGGTCAAATTATATTTGAGTTTGCTGAGTCGACTGCACCACAGACGGTGCCTTCATGTGTGCGTGAATAACAACAGCAACACAGAGCGCCCTCTGCAGGACGCTGGTGTCTGGTGTTCATGTCTTGCTCATGCTTCCTCAGAATTCCATGACTGCTTTGATCGTGGCGGTGAGGGGCGGCTACACCGACGTGGTGAAGGAGCTGCTGAAGAGGAACCCCAACGTCAACATGACCGACAAAGACGGAAACACGGCGCTGATGATCGCTGCCAAGGAGGGCTACACCGAGATCGTGCAGGACCTGCTGGACGCAGGCACCTACGTCAACATTCCTGACCGGGTGGGTGTGGCACGCCACACAGCATGTGACCACGTGATGGAATGAGTTTTACTGGCAAATTTAAAGGATTATCTTCTTTTATGTTAATAAAAGAAATTATTTTCAAATAACTCCAAATCCTGCAGGTTTTAGTTCCTACTTCATTATCGCGTTATCACAAGTTTTTCCTCGAGTCTGGACTTTGTTCTTGTAACACTAAAACTTCACCTTCCCAAAATATTACAACTTTGTTGCTTAAAGCAAAATAAGTCTGAGAATAAAGTCGTGTAAAAGCAGCTGCAGGCTGAGTGGAGCGTCGCCAACGACCCGTACGACACGCAAACGCGCGTTTGAAAGGATATTTCCACCTGGCACCGCCCACTTTGTTACCTGCCTCAGAGACGATGTTAACAGGAATAAACGTTTGTTTGTGTGGCAGAGCGGCGACACGGTGCTGATCGGAGCGGTGAGGGGAGGCCACGTAGAGATCGTCAGAGCTCTGCTTCATAAATACGCCGACATCGACATCAGAGGACAGGTGAGGTCACGGCGTTTGGTTGTGGCGATGCTTTTCTTCCCGTCTGTGTTTTTGGTCTTTGTTCCGTTTTCACACGGTATCGTTGTGCAGGAGAATAAGACGGCGCTGTACTGGGGGGTGGAGAAGGGAAATGCCACCATGGTCAGAGACATCCTGCAGTGTAACCCCGACACTGAGACCTGCACAAAGGTTTGACCTTTGACCCTGCTGCTTATTTACTGTCAGGGAAAATAAACACATCAGTTCAATGACAGATTTCATTACACTGGATGTCCGTCATACTTTTTTTTTTTTTTTTAATCCTGTGAAATTAAAGGTGACGTTCAGCAGAAGATGTGAAACATTTTCTGTTCCAGGATGGAGAGACTCCTCTAATCAAAGCCACCAAGATGAGGAACATTGAGATCGTGGAGCTGCTGCTGGATAAAGGAGCCAAAGTGTCGGCTGTTGACAAGGTGAAAATCTGCAAACACTGACACTCCAGCGATGAGTGATTAGTTTAAGTTAACCCAAGACTTCCTTTAAAAGAATGTGAAGAAGTGCATCACAGTATCACAGAACGCGGTGTGACGTCTGAATGTTGTGTTCTGTCCAAATACATGTGACCCTCACCACAGGAGAGAAACGCAGCCGCAGCTGGAAGCGTCAGTCGAACCCAAATACAAGACATGATTAAAGGCTGAGAAACGGGTTTATTCACAGTGCTGCAAAAACAAAAGTCAGCAATTACTGCAGCTTTTAAGATGTTCGTAACGTGTTCACAAGTGATGTCGAGTTTCAGACTCTTAGACATTTTAAGGACATAAATTAAACCCTTGGACATGGCAGCAGCAGCGGACGTTACAGACAAAAATCATTCTTTGGAACACCTTAAAAATATGACACATGCTTCTATATCAGCTTTTTATTTTTATTTTTTTTAACATTCAAACTGGACCTTCAGGTTTTACAGGTTTGCTTTGATGTACAGGACCAGAAGAAGAAGAAGAAGAAGCCTGCTGTTTTCAGCCTGTTAGCGTAGCTTAGCATTTTATCATGTTTGATGCAATAACTTTATCCCATTATTTTGTCACGGTTCAAACCCACGCTGCCGGCTGCACGCTGCCGTTAAACAGAAATCTAAAGATCTGTTGTTACTCCAGTCAAACATGGCTGCTTTGTTTTGTTTTTTTGTTTTTTGTTTTTTTTTGTTTTTAGAAAGGAGACACGCCCCTTCACATCGCCATCCGTGGACGGAGTCGCCGCCTGGCTGAGCTCCTCCTGCGAAACCCCAAAGATGGCCGCCTACTGTACCGACCCAATAAGGCTGGCGAAACGCCGTACAACATCGACTGCAGCCACCAGAAGAGCATCCTGACGCAGATCTTTGGAGCACGTACGTTCACACAGTCTGAATGTTTCCGTTCCACGGCTGCTTTGAATTCAGTGACGTCATTTTATGGATCAGTGAATCAGGAAGTATTCATTCGTATGAATGGGTGTCAAACACTACGGCGCCGGCGTAGCACGCCGAGCGCCTCATTTCTTTGTCACACTGCTGTCAAAACCGAGGAAGCGGACAAACGAGTCCAGCATCAGTTTCAGAGCATCGTGACCCAGATCAAACCCGTATCAGCAGACAAACGGGTCAACAGGAGACCCTCAGTCTGGGTCAGACCACAGTCCTCTTCAGTCTCAGTGGGTGGGTTCAGGGGGTCTGAGTCATGGCACCTGAATGTATAAATGTAGCGCCCCCTGTGGGTAGAGTGGAGGCCTGGAGCGTTCTGCACAGAAACCTGGTCTGTGAGGAGTTGCAGAGGGTTTCTCTGAGGGTTTGATGTGTTTTTGTCCAGGCCACCTGTCCCCCACAGAGTCGGACGGAGACATGCTGGGTTATGACCTGTACAGCAGCGCGCTGGCCGACATCCTGAGTGAGCCCACCATGCAGCCGCCCATCTGTGTGGGTCTGTATGCCCAGTGGGGCAGCGGAAAGTCCTTCCTGCTGAAGAAACTGGAGGGTGAGCCAAACGTCTTCTTCAGCACCCTGAAGCTGAGTCAGAACCATTTGGACTGAAAAGTTGTTTCTCCGCTTACATAAACCAAACTGGGTGATGTTATTGTTGCCATGGAGATGAGAAACGGGCCCTGAGGCCCGTGGGGGCTGGCGCTTTTCCCCGCCGCTCCAACCTCCAGGTAGCATCAAAGACCCTGTTTGGTATCAGGACAGACGCCAAGGCTCTGGAGGTTCCCAAACCGGTTCCTGTTGGTTCAGTGGAGAAACAGCTGAGTCCAGTTGGTTTTGACTTGATCCGCCACATGTCTGTCTCCTGCTCCTCTTCCTCTCAGACGAGATGAAGACGTTTGCCGGTCAGCAGATCGAGCCGTTGTTCCAGTTCTCCTGGCTGGTGGTGGTTCTGTCTCTGCTGCTCTGCAGCGCCGTCGCTGTGGTTCTCGGCTTCACTGTCGACCCAAAGCTGGCGCTGGCCGTCTCCCTCAGCCTGCTGGCGCTGCTCTACCTCTTCTTTGGTAAGACGACAGCTGCCCTTCCTCGTGGCCTGCCGTCCCACGCCGCGGCAGTAACCTGTGACTCTTCTTCTTCAGTGTTGGTGTACTTTGGCGGCCGTCAGGAGGGGGAGAGTTGGGCGTGGGCGTGGATCCTGAGCACCCGTCTGGCCCGTCACATCGGGTACCTGGAACTCCTGTTGAAGCTGATGTTTGTCAACTCGCCGGAGTTACCGGAGCAGAGTACCAGAGCGCTGCCCGTCAGGTGACGACACGCTGCCTGGCTCAAGGGCTTTTAGAGAAGTATGAAGCACGAGGCTCATTGTGACAGGAATGTGTGTCCCTGCAGGTTTCTGTTCACAGACTACAACCGTCTGTCCAGCGTCGGCGGTGAGACGTCGATGGCCGAGATGATCGCTACACTGTCGGACGCGTGCGAGAGAGAGTTCGGTTTCCTGGCAACACGCCTGTTCAGAGTTTTCAAGACCGATGAAACTCAAGGTGTCTGCGCACGTGAATGCTAACGCTAGCATCAGGACAGTAATCAAACATAAACCGCTGACATGCTAACAGCAGCGTGCTAATGCTAAAGTTAGCACGTCTGTTCTAACGCCATGCTATTCAGGTTGAATGCGTTAGGATCATGTTAGCATACCAACAAATACATAAAACATAGTTCCCTTCTGTGCTAGCGCCGCGTTAAAGCTAATATCCAAAGTCCAGAATAACGCCGTCACATTTAAAGCGTCGGTTTCACTTTTTGTTTTTATCTCGTAACGGTTAAAGCGCCGGCGGCGCGCTAGCATCAAACCAACAACTTAGAAACATCGTAAAACATAATGATAGCAGCTCAGAACATTCTCAAATGGGTTCAGTTTTAGAATCAATGCTTTTAAAATCACCGTATTAGCAGACAGACTGCTACGCTAATGTAGCACAAAGCTAACAAAGCATTAGCATGTTAGCACGCTAATATTATTGGAAAGAAAATGTCAAATATATTTGATTTCGTTGACCGACAGTCAGATGAAAGTACACGTGAGGAGGATGTGATAACGGCGATGTTGCTTCGTCTCCTCAGTCAACACGAAGTGGAAGAAGACGTGCTGCGTGCCGTCCTTCATCATCTTCGTCTTCGTGCTCTCCTGCCTGATCGCCGGCATGGCGCTGCTCGCCGTCTTCAAGGTGGACCGCGAGAACCGCACGGTGAACGCTGTGTTAATCGCCATCGCCAGCATGGTGGGCCTGGCGCTGCTGCTGAACTGTCGCACGTGGTGGCAGGTCACCGACTCGGTGCTGAAGTCGCAGAGGAAGAGGCTCCACAGCGCCGCCAACAGGATGCACAAGCTGAAGAGCGAGGGCTTCATGAAGGTGGGCGATGTTCAGCCGATGTTTCTTGTTGGAAAATCCGCTTCAGTAGATTTTTTTTTTTTTTAAACCCTAATTTTAAAACATAGTTGCTGCTTCAAATTATTGTTTATTAGAAGGTTAGAGTTATTGTTTTTAATTATTTTATGGTTTGGACTAAATTTATCTTTCTTTAAACTTTGATCATTTTATTGCTGTTGTGATGTTTCATCAGCGGGCACTTTGAAATCTCTTTCCGATCATTAAAGTTATTATTCTGCTGGTTTTGTTGAGGTTTTATACTTTATAGAATAATCTGAATTAACTCAGCTTCTGACTGTTGGGAGGATTTCTCCAAAAAATATGGACCCATCTTCCTGAAATATTTCATGTCTGAAATGAAGGTTTCTGACTGATGCTAATAAAATATTGTGCAGGTCCTAAAGAACGAGGTGGAGCTGATGGCGAGAATGGCGAAGGCCATTGATGGCTTCACGCAGCATCAGACGCGGCTGGCTGTTGTCATCGACGGTCTGGACTCATGCGAGCAGGATAAAGTTCTGCAGATGCTGGACACGGTGAGGCGACAGAGTCTTCATAAAGCCAGGCTAAAGGGGCCGTGTCTTTAGATGGTTGAAGTCTGTGCCTCAGGTTCTCACTGTGGTTCCTGAGGTCTGTTACTATGGTTTCTCCGCTTTCTTTTGATGGTTCCTGTAGTTTTGATGGTTCCTGCTTCTGTTGCGCTGTAGGTCCGGGTTCTGTTCTCCAAAGGTCCGTTCATCTCCATCTTTGCCAGTGACCCGCATATCATAATCAAGGCCATAAACCAGAACCTGAACAGCGTCCTCAGAGACTCCAACATCAACGGACACGACTACATGAGGAACATCGTCCACCTGCCGGTCTTCCTCAACAGCCGCGGACTCTCCAGTGCCAAGAAGATGTGCGCCGCTGTGCCACCCAGCAATGATGTCGCCAATGCTGACGGTAACCATAGCGATGAATGGAGTACTGTGCCTGCCGCTGTAACAAGACGTGACACATGTCTGTCTATGTGTCTTCAGGTTGGCACGAGGAGCTGGACAGGAAGTTGTCTCAGCACAGTTTAGGAGAACTGACCAAGTTTGGCAGCAAGACCACGCTGACCCGCCGGGTAACCGTGCACTTCCTGTTTCTGTTATCACGTATCTTTGACTTTCAGGAAGCACATCGGCCAGTGCTGACTGACAGAAAGGTCATGTGATCTCTGCCTGCAGGACACCTACCGGCGGCGGCAGGTGCAGCGCTCCGTCACGCGGCAGATGTCATTTGACCTGACAAAGCTGATGGTGACGGAGGATTGGTTCAGCGACATCAGCCCACAGACGATGAGGAGGCTGCTCAACATTGTCTCCGTCACAGGTCGACGATAATAACCCAAAATAACCCAACAATAACCCAGAAATCAGAAAAAGTCTGCGATTCCAACAGGTCGCTGACCAAACGGTAACCCAGAAATCAGAAAAAGTCTGCGATTCCAACAGGTCGATGACCAAACAATAACCCAGAAATCAGAAAAAGTCTGTGATTCCAACAGGTCGATGACCAAACGGTAACCCAGAAATCAGAAAAAGTCTGTGATTCCAACAGGTCGATGACCAAACGGTAACCCAGAAATCAGAAAAAGTCTGTGATTCCAACAGGTCGATGACCAAACGGTAACCCAGAAATCAGAAAAAGTCTGTGATTCCAACAGGTCGCTGACCAAACAATAACCCAGAAATCAGAAAGAGTCTGCGATTCCAACAGGTCACTGACCAAACGGTAACCCAGAAATCAAAAAGAGTCTGTGATTCCAACAGGTCGCTGACCAAACGGTAACTCAGAAATCAGAAAAAGTCTGTGATTCCAACAGGTCGATGACCAAACGGTAACTCAGAAATCAGAAAAAGTCTGTGATTCCAACAGGTCGATGACCAAACGGTAACTCAGAAATCAGAAAAAGTCTGTGATTCCAACAGGTCGATGACCAAACGGTAACTCAGAAATCAGAAAAAGTCTGTGATTCCAACAGGTCGATGACCAAACGGTAACTCAGAAATCAGAAAAAGTCTGTGATTCCAACAGGTCGATGACCAAACGGTAACTCAGAAATCAGAAAAAGTCTGTGATTCCAACAGGTCGATGACCAAACGGTAACTCAGAAATCAGAAAAAGTCTGTGATTCCAACAGGTTGATGACCAAACGGTAACTCAGAAATCAGAAAAAGTCTGTGATTCCAACAGGTCGATGACCAAACGGTAACTCAGAAATCAGAAAAAGTCTGCGATTCCAACAGGTCTTTTTCTTTTTATCAGACTAATAGTAAAATAAATAGAGGCCTCCTGAAGGTTTATTTTGAAAGTTCCTCTCCTGGTTTTTTTTGTTATTCTTCTTCATGTCTTTTTGTGCTAACTTAGTTTGACGGCTTTCCGTGCGTGCAGGTCGTCTGCTGCGAGCCAATCAGATCAGCTTTAACTGGGACCGCCTGGCGTCCTGGATCAACCTGACGGAACAGTGGCCCTACAGGACGTCCTGGCTCATCCTGTACCTGGAGGAGACGGACAGCATCCCTGACCAGGCCACCCTCAAGACCCTCTATGAGAGGTCAGAGGTCACACTGAGCACACAGCCGCTGCAGCTTTGAGGTGAAAACACTTTTCCAGACATAACTCGGCTCCTGATTGAGTGACGGCAGGAAAACCCGCCTGATATTTCGTCCTGAAATAATCAATTTGATCAGTTCTCATGCTGGCTGTGGCATCATGAGATGTTCCTGATCAAAGCTCATTATGTCGTTTGTTTTAAACCATCTGATAAGTCGTAACATTGAATGCAGGTTTCATTACGTCCATTCCTTCCAGAGGCGACACTAGAATTTTTTTAAATTATTATTATTGGGGGGAGGGGCACATTTAACCAATGTGTAAAAATGAAAATAAAATTTACAGGTCAAAATTCTAAGTAATAATGAAGGTAACGGGCAGTTAACAACATCCTGGTAATTACATAATTTCTTAAACCATCAAAAACTGATTTTGTATTTTTTTCCACAGTGCAAAGTTAAAGTCGGCAAAAACTGCTGTGATTTAAAAACAAAAAGAGCTGAATTTTTATTTCATGTTCTGAGAGACAGAATTTTATTAAGTTTAATGAAATTTCTCAATTTGTCTCTTAAGGTTGCCATGGTAAATTTGACAACCTTTCTGAATCATTTAATTATTTTTTTTTAAATTTGGTAACTGGTAATAATTAAAATAATCTGTAAGTAAAAATGAATTTGGTGAAATGGATTTCTGACCCGCCGGCCGAGTGAAGAAACCTGAGCGGCTGATTTATCCGTCAGTCATCAAACACTCGGAGGAACTGATGAACGCCGAGTTTGGCTTCTTGTTGAAAAGTCTGTGAGCTGCTGCACCAACGGAACCTTTTCAGACCGCTTCCTTCTTCCAACGATTGTTTGGAACGTTCCAGAGTGTCGAAGAACATTCCCACCACCAAAGACGTGGAGCCGCTGCTGGAGATCGACGGAGACGTTCGCAGCTTCGAGGTCTTCCTGTCGTCACGGACACCCGTCCTCACGGCCAGAGACATCCGGACCTTCCTGCCCTGCACCGTCAACCTGGACCCCAAACTGAGGGAGATCATCGCAGGTACTGCAAATACTGCTCATAGTACTACTGATAATACTACTGATAGTACTGCTGATAGTACTGCTCCAAACTGAGGGAGATCATCGCAGGTACTGCAAATACTGCTCATAGTACTACTGATAATACTACTGATAGTACTGCTGATAGTACTGCTCCAAACTGAGGGAGATCATCGCAGGTACTGCAAATACTGCTCATAGTACTACTGATAGTACTGCTGATAGTACTGCTGATAGTACTGCTCCAAACTGAGGGAGATCATCGCAGGTACTGCAAATACTGCTCATAGTACTACTGATAATACTACTGCTGATAGTACTGCTCCAAACTGAGGGAGATCATCGCAGGTACTGCAAATACTGCTCATAGTACTACTGATAGTACTGCTACTGATAGTACTGCTCCAAACTGAGGGAGATCATCGCAGGTACTGCAAATACTGCTCATAGTACTACTGATAATACTACT
>OMMV01113454.1:9290-21185 GCA_900302635.1 Chatrabus melanurus
ACACTGGATAACGCCCGCCTCCGCTAGCACTACGTTGCGGAATGCCGTGCTGCGGTTGGGTTCGCTACCAAACTCCGGTAACGTGATCTTTGCTGACGTTTGACCACTTTTTCTCGACCTTTCCTTGCGTTCACCAAACGCTGGGGTAAATGTTATAGTGAGATTATGCCTTTAAAACATTCCGGCACCGTCGATAACTTTTTCCACAACTGCCGTTGAATTCCAACCACAAAAAAAACCTAAAAAAAACTAACTGCCACTGCAGCAGAAACCGCTCCGCTCCGACTCGTTAACAAGAAAAGCGCCGGACAGTGTACTTTCCGTTCGAAGCGCAGATGCACGCAGTAACATATTGGAGCTTTTTTTTCCTTTCTTGTCTTTACAAAGAACACGTGAATAAGTTGTTGCAGCTGCTTGTTGTGGATGAGCAAGATGGAAAAATGTGTCAGATGAGTGTATTTCTATTTATAGTCTGGACTCTGTGACAATATCAATTATTGCAGATGTCTTTGCAAAGACTATAACGCTGGCAACCTCACGAATATATAAAAAAGAATGCAAACATATCGCAGATAAAAGTCAATCATTTGTTAAAAGTATTTAAATGCCATTTAGTCCAGGCCCTTAGGGGGTTCTTAGGGGGCATGGATGGATTATGAGCCAGTGGGGCCCTGGGCACAGACGGGGAAAGGGCCCCCCCCCGCGCCGGCACTCACCCCTGCACTCATGCACAAATCGACAGTGGACGGTACAGAGGTTGCGCTAAAAGCACAATAAGTTGGTTATATGATTGAGAGGGGCCCTATTAAGACATATCACATAATGTAACCTTTGATATTTGACTGGACGCTCCATCCAGACATCAGGGGTGGATAACACCACTTAAGGGGCCCTATAAAGACATCACATAACAACCAGTGTTATTTGGCTGATTGGCCTCACTCAGATGTCAGGGGTGAATAACATCACCCGTGGTATATGATTGAGGGGCCCTATTAGGACATATCACATAACATAACTAGTGTTATTTGGCTTCAGGGGCCCATTAACATGTCAGGATGGATAACATAGTGGCGCAGAGGCTTGGGCTCCAGGGCCCCCTGAGCCCTTGGGCCCCTGGGCCCGGTAGGCCCGTTCAGTAATCCATCCTTGTTAGTGTGAAATTTGGCACATGTGTAGGCCAGGTCATACTAAATTCATTTTTTTGGGGGGGGGGGCCTAGTTAGCAATCATTTGTGCCAAATTACATGCTTGTAAAGATATCTGTGCAATACCCCCCCCCCCTCCTAGCCTGCTCAAAAAGTCGCTAAATGTCCCTAAATGACGTCATTTGCTAATTTGCATATTTATGATGTCATCACGTTACCTTGGCATTCTTCCAAACTGTTCTCCTAATCTGTACTCAGTAGCCGACTACCATAGGATATAACATGCTGTAATTTACCGCAAGTTATCACAAACTTTCGGCGATTGTCGACCCGTCAGTATCGTAGGGAAGGAGGTATCTGAAAACGCCACCTTGTGCGCCACAAAACCGACCTTCAAAAGTATGAAATTGTTCGCTATTTTATTGTCTCTTAGCAAAATACTCAAAAGTTGATGCAAGTTCCCGCTGGTCAGCAGCGTTTATATTGAGGGCTTTTATTATGAAATGTCAGAACGGAAGGACCGTATGCGTTGTACTTTGACCCTTCCTTCACGCTCACCGTGACGGTAGCGAGCAGCCCTTCAGGCACGTTCGCCACAATGATGCCAATGAGGAAGATGACGGCCTCCAGCCAGGTGTAGCCCAGGATGAGCGCCAGGATGAAGAAGGTCACGCCCAGGAAAACGGCCACGCCCGTGATGATGTGGATGAAGTGTTCGATCTCTATGTTGATCGGCGTGCGGCGCATCTCCAGCCCAGACGCCAGAGTGGCGATGCGACCCATCACCGTTCTGTCGCCCGTGGCGATCACGATGCCGTGGGCCGTACCTGTGAAAGAGCAGCGAGGGAGATCAGACTCAGGATCTGATCCAGATCTGGACAGACGCATGGATTCAAGTCAGATTGTTTTTATGGATCATATCGATTAGATATAGATCATTTATAGATTAGAATTTGAGCAAAGCTTGTTTGTTCCCCTCCTCCTCCCAGGTCCGTTGGTCGATTTCCACCAAATTTGATATGTGGGTGACGGTCAACCCCAGAATTGCCCTTAATGGGTCAGTTTTGGCAAAGGTCAAGGTCATTGGGGTCAAAGATCAAAATGTTGATTTCTTTTTTTCTCACTCCATTGTCCAACAAACATGGCACACATATGTAGATGGGTTATGGAATTGCCCGGGTCAGGTCAAATTTGTCAAAGGTCAATCATAAAGGTCAAGGTCATTGGGGTTAAAGGTCAAATTTTTGTTTGTTTTTTTCACTCCGATGTCCAGCAAACTTGGCACACATATGTAGGTGGGTTCTGGAATTGACCAAGCAAATTCAAATTTACCAAAAGTCAATGACTGGGGTCAAAGGTCAAAATTGAACTTTTTCACTCCAATTTGCACCAAATTTGGCACGCATATGTATGTGGGTTACGGAATTGCCCAAGCCAGGTCAAATTTGTCAAAGGTCAATCATTAAGGTCAAGGTCATTGGGGTCAAAGGTCAAAATTGAAGTTTTTCACTCTGATTTGCACCAAACTGGGCGCACATATTAAAGGTGGGATCCAGAATTGTCCAGCAAAGTCAAATTTACCAAAGGGCAATCACTGGCGCCAAGGTCATGTCTGCCTGTCTGTTTGTTGGCCTACTTCTACCAGATCCTTTTTTTTTTTCTCTTTTTTTTGGGGGGGGGGATTTTCTACCAAACTTGGTGTCAATGAAAGTTGGCACCAAAATTACCCTTAAAGAATTCATTTTAACAAAAGTCAAGGAATTTGATTTTCAACCTGATTTGGACCAAAATGTGCCACACGCCTAACATAGAGAAGCCAGAATTCTTGTTTTAAAATTTGACATCATTCATTCCCGATACACACTTATTCCAATTAAGGGTCATGGAGGGCTGGAGCCTATACCAGCGGTCATTAGGCGAGAGGTGGGGTACACCATAGGTCAAGAGGTCATTTGAATGAAGGTCAAGGTCATTGGGGTCAAATATCAGATTTCTTTAGCCCTTACCTGCTTCCTGCCCATGGGTACTATTACCTAGTGTTTAATAAAATGTTAAAGCAATTCAATTTTACATTATTTGAGCAAATATTTGACGCCATAAAAATCCCATGTGATGCTCACGATTTGATCCCATCTGATTCAACTGGATTACATTTGATACAAACAAAACGCTCAGTAAATGATCATTTTGACTTAACATTTAGTCAAGCTTTGCATGAGCTCACGCAGAGTGTTGAAGTCGCAGCTAATTTTCTAATCCGCATCGGCTGCTTCACAAATATCAGACGCATTAATCGCTTCATCTGCTTACTCATCATTAAACACGTTCATTGATATTTTTTTTGCTAAAAGGTCAGCCAACTCACATCATCCAGTTATATTCATCCACACATTACAAGCGCTCTATTTATGCAGAATTTCATTATTACTCTGAGGTCCAAAATTTTTTTTTTTTTAAAGTGTCTTCCTGCGAGAATTCCATTTCAGCAACTAGAGTAGGTTCTCTCTAGCCTAGATACTACTTCACAATCAACGCAGCTGCAGTGGCTGTGATTGGAGAGGATTTGAGTAGTGCAACATTTGTCTGTTGCGTCACCAGTTTTACAGCATCATGGTGGCACATGAGGACAGAAGGCATATGGGAGACGAGCCTAGATTTGGCTTGGCTTCTTGTAACAAAATCCTTCTCTGTTCCACTCAACCACCATGTTGTGACTGGTGATGGAAACAACACAAACTGCACCATGCACAAGGTCTTTAATCACAGCCACAAAAGCCTATAACTCCTTCAGACTCATCACAGCTGTCTTGGTGGCTTTCTTGCACGGTCACTCAATTTTTTTAAGAACTGCCCACTCCAGACAGATTTCCCATACAGCACCATACTGTTTGTATTTCTTAATGATGTAAATGAAGCCTAAGACATATTCAGTGACTTGGAAATGTTCAAGTATCCATTCCTCTAACTTGTCTGAAGAAACGTTGCTGTATAAGTGATTTATCTTATTATTTATACTATTAATTGAGCGTAGCGTTAGTTCATGGCAGGCCACGAAGTCAAGTTCAGCTCACATCAGCTGATAGCTCAGCCGACCTCCGCACACGGTGCCGACAAAAAGTATTCACCCCCCTTGGTCTTTTACATTTTTTAATTTCTTTATGCCATTAAGAAGACGAAAAATAAATCAGGCTTCTGTATTTTAAAATTTCTAAAATTATCCTCTTTTAACTCAAACTGAGAACAAATCTCTACAATTTGCTATAAATTAAATATAAATATCAAAGCCAAAATGATGGGTTGCATAAGTAATGGCACAGTTTTACAGCCAGTTTCCTTTAGACTAGTCGGGGGATGGATACATGAACATTTTACTGAATATGCCTTGGACTTCATTCACATCAATCATTAAGAAACACAAACAGTATGGTACTCTATGGTAAGCCTGTGTCAAGTAGGAAGTTCTCAAAAAAATGAGTGACCGTGCAAGAAGGAGACTAGTGAGGGAAGCCAACAAGACACCCATGACAACTCTGAAGGAGTTATAGGCTTCTCTGGCTGGGATTGAAGAAATTGCCGCATAGTGCAAGTTTTGTCTGGTACAGTTCTCATGGAGTGCCCTGTTTAACTGCCTTAGCCAGCGTAGCTGCTTCCTCGGCAAGCTGAATTGCAACCCGCCTCCACCCCAGCTCCCCCTGTTTTCTTGTCTGTTGTCCAGCTTCATGGCTGTTGTATTCTTGTCACTGCTGACTGCTCTGTTCTGTTCCTCATGCTTGGGGTCTTGTTGCTGCCTCCCTGCTAATAGCCTTTCCAATGTGTGCACATGGAGGGGCAGAGAGGAGCTCTCTCTGCTTACAGGCTTTTCCACGCAAAGCGTGTGGAAGAGTAGGGAGGTCCCAGAGCCACACCGCCAAACATAAACTATTGCAATAAAAATAAAGCTTTCATTTTGACTAAATTGGTCCTGACTGAATTTAGGTTATTATTTAATTCTGTTAGGTTGTTTTATCTTTGATATTTTTATTTAATTTCTATCATGTTGTTGAGATTTGTTTTCACTGCAATTCCAAAGAGCATCATTTTAGAAATTTTAACACAGACAAGCCTGAATTCTTTTTTGAAAGTTTGACATCATTCATTCTCTATACCCACTTATTCCAATTAAGGGTCACGGGGGGACTGGAGCCTATCCCAGCGGTCATTAGGCGAGAGGCGGGGTTCACCCTGGACAGGCCGCCAGTCCATCGCAGCGCCACACATAGACAAACACATTCACGGTCAATTTAGAGTCACCGCTTCACCTAACCTGCATGTCTTTGGAAGTGGGAGGAACCCACCCGGAGGGAACCCACGCAAACACGGGGGACAACATGCAAACTCCACATAGAAAGGACCAGGTCGGAAGCGAACCTGGGACCTTCTCACTGTGAGGCAACAGTGCTGCCCAAATTCGATATCATAAAAAATTTAAATGTGTAAAAATAGCAGGTTTCCCAGACTTTTGCATGCCATTGTCTCGTTAGAAGATAGATATCTACTCATTAGCTCAAATGGGAGGAGGTTATAAATGATGGAAATCCAACTTTCAGACACAGAGTCCGTAACACTGCAGCAATAATAAAGGTGTACGCTCACTACCGGCTTCAAGTGCTGCAGTGGCAACCACAGAAACCCCTGCACCTCTTCCTTATAGCTTTAATAGATATGATTTAAGGATAGACTGTTCATGTATCAGCTAAAAGATGGGGATTAGCGGAATCCTCGAGCTGCTTGGGTTCTTTGACAGATCTTTAAAAAAGACAGAGCCCTTAAAGAGCAGAGTCATGTCTGCCAAATCTAACAATCACCGCTTTGCTCTGTAGGTAGCGCAGTGGAATAAGGTTTGATTCCTGGCCACGCTTCCTGTCTGGGCTCATTGACAAAACACTTCATTCGCATTGTCCCAGTCCATCCAGCTGTAAATGGGTACTGGCCTTGGCTGGGGAAGTAACCTGTGATGGACTGTCATCCCATCGAGGGGGGGGAGTCATAAACTCTTATCTGTGTTATGCCATGGAATCTGGCACCAATGTGCCTGTATAGGACTTATGTCTTCTTCAAATAACATGATTGGAGTTTTACTACAAGATAACAGAAACCAGGCCGGGCAAAAATGACAAAGCAGATAGTTTTATAGATCGATGCAAATTGGCTTTCAAATAAATAATCCTGAATTTTAAACAGCAGAATAAATTCTTGCACAACACAAGAATATTACATTTGCGTAATTCCACGTTTTAGGGAGGTGATGGTCTAGAGGTTAAAGCAGTAGAATTGAGACCAGAGGATTCTCAGTTCAAATCCCCATCAGACCGTAAAGGCACAATCCCACGTGGACGTTTGGGCCAACGTAGACGAACGTATTTGCAAACAGCGGTCTACGCTGATGAATGTTGACCACGTCCAAAAATTTCTCGGGGTTTGCTGGCGTACCTCTGGCTACGTTGGAGACCGTTAGAGAAAGTGAATCTCCGCTACGACCAAGTTCCCCTTCCGCCAGCCTAAGTTACCGGTGCGATCGTCTACGCTGACTAACGTTTGGGTCCTGCCTCGCCCTGCCTGCTCAGAATCACTGGACGGTGCTGTGTCGACCCCCCCTCTCCCGCACGTTGCCACGTTGGCAAAAGTCCCGCTTGTTCTAATGGCGCACTGGCTAATGCCCGCCTCTGCTAGCATCACGTTGTGGAATGCCGAGCTGCATTCGAGGTTCACTACCAAACTCCGGTATACCGTGATTTTTGCTGATGTTTGGCCAATTTTCTCGACTTTGTCCAGCGTTCACCAAACGCTGGGGTACATGTTATAGTGAGATTGCGCCTTAAGCGCCCTTGGGCAAGATCCTTAATCCCCCAGTTGCTCCCGGTGTGCAGCTGAGCACGTTGCAGCACCTTGACGTGCGTGAATGGGTGAATGTGAGGCATCATTGTATTGAGCATCTGTTTCAGATGGAAAAAGTGCTATATAAATGCAGTCTATTTACCATTTACCACATTTTAAATGTATTAAAATATGTATTAAATTTGAGTATAAATGTAGACATTGAAGATCAACGTTGGATTTTTTTTTTTTATATGACTACTTGAACAACTGACCGCATCATTAATTGCTTATGGGCAGCAACTACACCCAACCAAATCCCCATCTAATGAAAAAAAAACCAATTAATATTCATCATGAATTCAATATTCATTAAGTGACTATAACTACACACCAAAGCAAAAGTGGGGCGGCAAAGACTCTCGTGACACTGACAAGAGGTTCAGCAAATATGTGCTGAACTCCAGATGGGTTCAAAAAGAGTCGTTTAGCAGGATTAAGGAACAATCTTGACCAGATGAGGCCTACTGACCCTCGACACAGTTGGTGGAAAAGAAACAGATGTTACGGGTCTCCAGAGGGTTGTCGTTGGTGAGCTCCGGCGAGCGTGTCTGTGGCTCCGACTCTCCCGTCAGAGATGAGTTGTCCACCTCGACAGAGAATGAGAGAGAGAGAGAACAATGTTATTCAGCCGGACAAAGGAGGCGAGACTGACGGGGTACAAATGAAAGTATTTTATCAGCAACAAATGTAATAATGAGAAGCAGGGATTAAAACAGTTCAGTACTTGACATTTAATCAATAAAAAGGAGTTAACGTCACATTAAAATAAACCTTTCCTCGCTAATAAAGGCAACTAAACCACTGGTTTCCACAACCCTACCAAACACCCAGTCCATGCAAGCACTGAAGAGTGTAAGAACCGGGAGTCATCCCTGTAGAACGCCACAATTCACTGGGAAAAAGACAGAGACTCTGCCCCCGCTCCAAACTCCACTCCCAGTACCTGCATATAATAGGCTGGCTGGCCAGAAAAAAAGGTTTCCGAACCTTGACTTTGTGATCTTTGCAGAATCAGTGGATACCCTGATTGCAGCACTTGAGAAGCTGAGAGAGGAATCAGAGTGTCTGGGTTTGCAATTGTCCTGGATCAAGATCCAAGCCTTCAGTGACTTTCTGTCTGTGTACGGCGAACATGTCAATGGACACTAACCAGTGACCTAAGGCAACAACTGGATATTTTTGGTACTAGGTCTCTTTGGAGGATCCTTGGGTCCCGCTGGAATGACTTTGTGTCAAACTAACGGTTACTTAGTTGAGGAGTATCACTTGCATTGTGAGGGAACTTGAGCTACGATATTTTGGCCTTGTGGTACGTTTCTCTGTGCATGATCCAGCACGCAGGTGCCTCGGTGTTGAGGACCCCAGCGGCAGGAGAAGACCAAGGACACGCCCCTGTTTCACCTGGCTGCAGCAGAGAGATGGTTACTTCTGAGAGGTGGGGACGGGCTGGTTGTCTGTCAGGGTGGTTGTTATCCAGGTCCCAGGGCCGAGACGTGGAGTGGTGGATGCAGCAACAAGGAAATCGGTGCCTGAGAGTCTCCTGACCTGATGCCTTTCATAATAAAATGCGGATGGACGGTACTCTGCAAATTTTATGGAAATAAAACTGTAAATTTGTCAGTTCTTTGACCAACATCTTGACAATGGCTTGGTGGACTTCGTTTATATTTGCCGTGATGTCAGTCCTTAGGAAGCCAGCACCAGAAAGTCCTCTGAGTCTCTCAACCTGATGCCTTTCATAACAAAATGTGAATAGATGGTACTCTGCAAATTTTGTGGAAAAGAAACCATGCATTTGTCGGTTGTTTGGCCAATATCTTAACAAAGGTTCAGTAGATTTTCCTTCATATTTGGTATAATTTTCTTCCTCTGATGTGTATTACAATATAACCTTTTAGAATGTGGGCACACTGTCAATTTGAGGATATAAATTTTCATGTTTCATGCTCTAAATGTTAATGTGGACATTTGCTGCCCCCTACTGGTTATATGAAGACTATGACATGTAGCAGCCCTTACTGGTTGTTTGTATCCAGTGCGCGACAAAAAAAAAAAAAAAGTTCTGACTTAACTTTTTCTTTGTTAAAAAAACAACTTTTGATTGTCAACATAGTTGATTATTATTATTTCCATCCAGATTTGATGCATTTCCAGTCTTTTACGTGTGTAAAGAAACAAAATGTCAAAACAATTACAACTACATGCGGACGCCTTGGCTGGAGAACACGTTGTATGTCACATCACACTCTCCGTCATATGACACCGCTCCGTCAGCTAATACAACTGATGAGCGAACAGACAAAAGTGTTTTATTATAAAATGATAATGATACGTGATATAAACAAAAACGCACATTCTTCTTAAAAATTTGTTGAATTTGCTCGTTGATTTTCCATTCATCCTTTACCATTTATATGATCTTTTTGTCCATAATAAATTGAAACCATTATTTTTTTTTAAAAACTGGGCTGGAACGTGTTGTTTCCAAAGGTGCGTGCTTTTCCAAATCAGTGTTCTAAATGTTTAATCGAAAGACGTTCCGCTTTTAATTCCCATTTAAAACCAATTTAAAAGCATCCGTCACTATCTCCTGGTTATTTTTCTTTTAAGACTGTGTTTGCATACTGAGGGAGAGACATTACATTATTTATGGCATCAATTAATCATTTTATAAATGATGTATTTATTGACTGTCTTATGCTTATTACAAATTTGTTTTTGATCTGGAAATCCCTTCTTTATTTCAAACCATTTTTGATGGATATAAAATCATTTATTAATCCCTCCTTTTATAGCCAAATTAAATATTGAGTAATGAATCATTTATAATAATTTTCCAACACTCTGCTGAGCCTCCAAAATGACTGATTTTTCTCTGTGAAATTTTAGAGAGGTCTGCTTCAAACAGAAAGAACAAATGAAGAGACGTCTGTCCGAGGACAAGCTATGGATGAAGATGCAGGCCATATGCGAAGGGGCAGCCGCCTGGATTGGGATTCCGTCGCTGACTGGGACCTTTGAGATCTACAGGGGAACTGTAGGAATATGGAGCGTGCCAAGGGGTTAAGGAGGCTTGATGTGGATGAAAACTGGGGAACGTTCCCTTCAAAGACTGATCTGGCATTGATCGCTGACTCGCCAGTTGCACTCCATTTACTGAGACTCTGCTCTGCAGCGCTTGGAGGTCCCCTGAGCCATCGCTCGTTGCGACCATATGGTGGCTTAGCTGCAACATTTCTGTCTTTGCATGTGACAATTTTTATTATTTTATTTGCTATCTTGGTAGTATGGCCAAAGCAGATGGTCACCCCACTGAGTCTGGCCTGCTTGAGGTTTCTTCCTATAGTCAAAACACCTGAGGGAGTTTTTCCTGACTGTTGCTGCTGTGTTTGCTCAGCGGGTGGGTAAGGTTAGACCTTACTCCAGTGAAGTGCCTTGGAGTGACTTATGTTGTGATTTGGCGCCGTATGAATAAATTGAATTGAATTGAACTGAAGGAAGGATGAATGTTGGTTGGGGCTGCAGGCGCCACGCCTCCGTACCTTACATCCACTGGAGGTGATGATTCGAAGGTCAGCTGGGACACGATCTCCTCCTTTGATCTCCACCAGATCTCCGAGCACCACAAACTCAGCATTGATCTGCAGCCTCTGCCCCTCCCGGATCACCATCGCTTGCTGGCAAAGAGAAAGAGGAGAGAGAGAGAGAGAGGCACAGATTGGGAACACAGAGAGGATTTATTCCGATAGAAGGAGGACAGAGATTAGAAACAAAAACGGGAGAGGAGCCCGAGGGAGTAAAGGTTTGTGAAAAACAGAGGAAACGAAGGAGAAAACAGGTAGGGAGAGAAAGAGAGGTACGACAAGGGAACGAACAGAGCCTAAATAGATTAGGAATTAGCTTTTGGAGGTGCTTGAGGCGGATAACACGAGGGGACTTTCATGCAAACATTCCCAATCCGAAGTTGGCTCTAACGTTTGTTTTGGTTTGTGTGAGCTTATTAGGTTTCCACTCGAGTGCGTGTGTGAGGCCGACTTTGGGGACGGCTAATTGATTCCAAAAGCTGTGAGACGACAGCAAACAGCAGCTCACCTGTGGCACCATCTTCTTGAAGGAGTCCATGATGCGGGAACTCTTGGCCTCCTGGTAGTAGGAGAAACAGCCGGTGATGATCACCACGGCGGCGAGCACCACGCCCAGATACAGCTGAAACCAGGGCAGAGTCAAAGCATTGTTATCCACTTAGTTTGGTTCATGTCAGGCATTTTTAAGTGGAAAGAAAAGGGCGGTTTAAAAAAATTCAAACCTGTTCTCACACGACAACATTTAAAAAAATAAAGTGTCAGAGAAACGATAAGCGCAAAAAAAAAAAAAAAACCTCGAGAAGCTTTCAGTCTGAGGTGGAACTTCAAAGAGCAGGTATCAGAAGGAATAATTCAACCTGTGCTCATCCAAGTGAACACTACGTTCACATTAATTCAATTCAATTCAATTCAATTTATTTATATAGCGCCAAATCACAACATAGTCGCCCCAAGGCGCTTCACAAGGGTAAGGTCTAACCCTACCCACCCCCTGAGCAAGCACAATAGCAACAATGGTAAGGAAAAACTCCCTGGATGTTTTATAAGTATAGGAAGAAACCTCAAGCAGACCAGACTCAGAGGGGGGACCATCTGCTATGGCCATACTATCAATGAGACAGAAATACAAAAATACAAGCACAAAGTCCAACAAGAGATATAACACATGTACAGAGAGTCCAAAATATATATATAAACACACAATCTTCCTAATCCGTCTACGTCGACTCTGATGTCGTGTGTTGAAG
>OMMV01113514.1:2001-12521 GCA_900302635.1 Chatrabus melanurus
CGGAGGTTCCATTTTATACCATAATCTTGTAATTGGTTTTTTACTTGCCGATAACAATATTTTAATAAGATATTCATCCTCTTTTTGTATTATGTCTTGTGTCAAATTTCCTAAGTAAAGTGTCTTGCATGATTTGGGTATCTCACAGAGAAGTATTTTTACACAACAAAACAGATCAAATCTAGGCTTGCATCTCCCATGTACCTTCTGGCAAACTGTAGCTGAAATTTCACATCTTTTTAAGGAAATCTTTCTTTGTGCAAGTCCACCATGAAGCTGTATAATGTGTGATGCAACAATTAAAAGTGACACTGTGCACAGTTTCTCCAGTCAAATGACATCCAAGACATATTAAGTGACTTGGAAATGTTCATGTGTCCATCCCCTGACTTGTCTAAAGAAAACTGGCTGTCAAAGTGATGATTTACTGTAAATTCATCAAAGGTTACCAATAATTTTGTCCAGCATACATTTTATGTCATGATTTTTTGTTTCACTTTATGAAAGCATTTTGTTTTGTTGTTGTTGCCGAATACCTTTGGACATTTAAAAAAAAAATTTGATAATACAAAATTGGTTTGTTTGCATTTATTTCGGACAATATTTTAAAATGTGTACATAAAATATAGGGGTACCAACAATTCTTACTATGACTGTATATGAATCATTATTTGCAATGTCAGAAGAATTGGATATATACAAGAAGGTGCAGATCAGAAGCCCAGAGAAACGGGCTGCATTCGTAATTCAGTGAGTTGGTGTCTGTTGCGAAGCCAAACCAACCACCAAAGCAGGAGAGTTCCCAAAGCCCACTCTGAAACAGCAGCAACCCCAATTTATCCATAAGATGCACCGTCACTCAGCAAGCGAGTCCCTCTGATCTAAGGTTCCCATATAGACTGCGCATCTATTGCTGTTTGGTCTCAGTCATTCAGAGGCATCCAGGAGATCACCTCACACCCGCTGGACAAGAAAGGCCAGCACGTTAGCCAGAGCTGTGTTGAGGAATACCCATGTTCAGAGAGAGAGATCCCAGAATCTCTGGTAGTCCAACACTAAAACCAGTCACAGTAGATGAGCTAATGTGACGAGTAGATGACATAAAGGCATCACCAGGCAGGATGATAATGCTTCAAACTTAAATTTCACGGTAGTGCTCCTTGGGTGAGTGTCTCCAGGTTAACTTTTTGGAACAGATCGGTCAGAGGTCAAAAATATTGTCTGTAAAACATATTTTCCAGGATAGAGACACGGTAAAGGTTAGATCAATCATTAAATCATTTTAATCAAATGGTACAAGTGAAGTTATATTTGAAAATATAAAATGGTGCAGTATAATTTGTGTGTGTGCAGGATATGCATCACCCCTCCAATGCTTTTCTTTTTAAAATGTGACATTGTCAGAAATGAGAGAAAAGTCTGCTGTTGCTGTTTAAATGGCAGTGTATTCAGTCAGTTTGTTCTTGATGTACAGCTCTTACAGCTACATTTCATAAAAGAAATGTAGCTATACCACAGATGTTTTTGTTTTTTTAGAATGTTTTATTGTCCTCATCTGATAAGAATAATGCTAAGCATAGTGCTGTTTAAAGCTAAAACTACTACAAAAGCTGAAACCCGTGTTCTGTCATATTCCAGGTAAATAATGTAGATTTTGCGAACATAATCCGAGAGGAGGCGGTGCTGTTTCTCCTAGACCTCCCTAAGGGTGAAGAGGTCACCATTCTTGCCCAGAAGAAGAAAGATGGTAAGTGAAATGAGCAAGGAGGTGAAATTGGAGGTAAACATCTGTTGGTCATGTTTGGATACATCTGACTCACCACTCTGTCCTGTTCAGTGTATCGGCGGATTGTGGAATCAGATGTTGGTGACTCCTTTTACATCCGTACACACTTTGAGTATGAGAAGGAATCTCCATATGGATTAAGCTTTAACAAAGGTGAAGTGTTCCGGGTGGTGGACACCCTCTACAACGGCAAGCTGGGGTCCTGGTTGGCTATTCGCATTGGCAAGAACCACCAGGAGGTAGAAAGAGGCATCATTCCTAACAAAAACAGGTGACTGCACAATCACAGAGGTGTCTGGTTTGGCTTGAGTCGTGCCATTGTTTTCTCAAATAGTAGCAGCCTGGTCAAAGGTTGTCACAACAGTAGATAAGTCCCCCTGTTTTGGCTACATTTATTATGATCATTGCAGTGGAGCATTTGTAGCTGCTGGCAGTAGTGAGTTTCATGGTGCCAAGTATATGACCTATCCATTAGCTTGTCTTATACTAAGTACTGTCTCTCTTCTTTCCATTTATCATCAGAGCGGAACAGCTTTCCAGTGTGCAGTACACTCTTCCGAAAACAGCAGGGGGAGACAGAGCTGACTTTTGGAGGTTCCGTGGCCTGCGCAGCTCGAAGAGGAATCTGAGAAAGAGCAGAGAGGATCTCTCCTCCCAGCCAGTCCAAACAAAGTTCCCAGCATATGAAAGAGTTGTACTGAGAGAGGGTGAGAATCTGACAATTGTGAGCCCCTATAGGTTGATGTGAGTGAGAGTATCGTTGCATTGAGAGTCTGTTGATATTTTTGCCTGTTTTTGTACAGCTGGTTTCTTGAGACCCGTCGTGATATTTGGGCCCATTGCTGATGTTGCTCGAGAGAAACTGTCCAGAGAAGAGCCAGATCTTTTTGAGCTTGCAAGTATGTTGTGCATCTCATCACAAAGATGATGGCAAAAAGTTAGCACGCAAGTGTTTTGTTGTCTTTACAAATCCAACTAACCATATTTTGCAGAAAGTGAACCGAGAGATGCAGGAACAGACCAGCGTAGTTCAGGAATCATTCGTCTTCACACCATCAAACAGATCATTGACAGAGTTAGTACTGAACTGAATTTAATTGCTTTAATACACAGAAATTTGTCTCATGACCAATGTGCCGATAATTTACTACTACTCAAAAAGTACTGTGAACGGTGATTATTTGGTCATAGATTTATTCCTTATCATCTCCCTGTCTAACCCCTTTTTATCTTATAAAGGACAAACATGCTGTGCTGGACATCACTCCGAATGCTGTGGACAGGTTAAACTATGCTCAGTGGTACCCAATTGTTGTCTTCCTAAATCCCGACAATAAGCAAGGAGTCAAGAACATGAGGACAAGACTGTGTCCAGAGTCCAGAAAGAGTGCCAGGAAGCTGTATGAGCGAGCTATCAAACTGAGGAAAAATAATCACCACCTGTTTACCAGTGAGTGGACACATGTGAAAACAATGTAAATAAAAAGTATTAATTTGCTTTTAGAGTCCTCAGTTTTGATTAAGTAATTGTGACTCCAAACATTCCTTCTTAGCAACCATCAACTTGAACAACATGAATGATGGCTGGTACGGGGCTCTGAAAGAGATCATCCAGCAGCAGCAGAACCAGTTAGTGTGGGTGTCGGAGGGCAAGGTCAGACTGAGCAGTTCCATTTTCTAATTCCATAACTTCGAACTGTTCTGTTAGTCGTTACTTACATGCGGTAATAACTTCTGTTTGCTCAGGCGGATGGCACTGCCGAGGATGACTTGGATATCCATGACGACCGTCTGTCCTACCTGTCTGCACCAGGCAGTGAATACTCCATGTATAGCACAGACAGCCGCCATACTTCAGACTATGAGGACACAGACACAGAGGGCGGAGCATACACAGACCAGGAATTGGATGAGACTTTAAACGACGAAGTCGGCCTGCCGACAGAACCCGCCATTACTCGTTCTTCTGAGCCTGTGCGAGAAGACCCGCCTGTAATTCAGGATGCCCCTGGTTACCCCGGATACCATCACCCTGTACAAAGTGACCCAGCCAGTCGTATAGACCCAGCTGGGTTCAAGATGGCTGCTCCCCAGCAGGTAAAGTTCATATTTAGCGTTTCAGGCGTTATACCAAAGGCTGTGCCTGTCAGCAGACATGGATGTACGGCTAAAATATGATTGCAGAACGACAGAGTAGTGTATTTGTGTTCATCGTCATGTCCTCACCTGTAAGTGTCCTTTGCTAAGTGATAAACCTCTCGTAGAAGCTATTGGTATGTTTTCTACTGTAGCCACATTTTTGCAACTGCATTTTCTGGCCGATTCAGTGTGAGGAAGAAGATCATGATTTTGGGAGGAGCTGTACTGTTTGTGCCCTTAGCAGGCTTTGTTATAAATGTCTCTTAACAATACTTCACAGCAAAATGAGGCTGCTCTGTCCATGCCCTCCTTGCCTCCGACGGTGGTAACGCCCCCTGCTGTTGAGCAGCCTGTACAGCTAGAGGGTATGCACCTAGAGGAGCCGCCTGCTGCAGCTGCAGCTCCTCAGGCTGACTCAGTTAGCAGCCCAAGCCCCGCCCCTGAGCTTATTCAGCCCCCATCACCACACGAACCCCACTCGTCTGGACCACCTGGTCCAGAACCAAAGGTACCTGCTGTTTCACCAGCCACTCGGACCGGGCCTGGGCCCCAGCCTGCTGTTTTTACTGCCTGTCTTTTCGCACATGCTTTCCACTTGCTCTCTGCATGACATGCCCACACTGTGTGACTTACTGAGCCCACTGTGTGCCTCTGGCTCCCAGAGAAAATGTGTGACAGATTAGTCCACATGCACCATAGAGGGCTGGGAGACCAGAAGGACTGGTACATCTGAGTCTTTGACCAGGGTGAAGACATCCACAGCCAGCCCTAACTCTTGCCTTACTTCCTTTGCATGGCTCCTAATGTTTTGGGTTCCATTCAGCTTTAGTTGTTCTGTAGATAACAGTAGTAGCACTTTTAGTGCCATTGTAGTAGATGTGTTGTCTGTTGTAGTGCCAGTAGTTGACGTTGCATTAGACGCAAACTGAATGTTGGTTGCATGATGAACGCTAACCTGCAGACAGTACTCTTCTTGATATTTTCAATTGAGTAATTCTCCCTATGGAAAAATAATACATCCACACACTGCATTATATATTCTTTCAAGTAGTTTGGTTCTGAGCAGATGCCAACATTCTTCCATAGGAAGTACAGAAACTAGATTTGCTGTCTACAGGCTACACAAATGTTTGAAATGGTGCCTTTCAGAAATGTACAAATTGCTTGATGGTACACCAATCACAGAAATTGCTAATGTGTGAGAGCCATCTGTAAATAATATAGATTGATTTCATTCTTGAAAGGCGTCTTGTCAAACAAGCATTCAGAACAGTTTTTTTTTTTTTTTAATAATGGATAGAGGTTTGCTTGTGTAAATGCACTTTAATTCTTTGGTGACTTGTCTGTGTTCAGTTCCTAAAAATGTCCAATTTGCCAATATTGACTTTTATCTTAAAGTTATTCTTAAACTGGTGTTGGGAATGGACTTTTCCTGACAAGTTTCTGTTCTTTTGATGTGATTAGTTTCCAAATGGTGATCATGCATATTGATGTATTCATCGACAATTGTTTCTTCACAGATGTACAAGAAAGATCTGTACAACATGGAGGAATCTGTGCGTGTTAACCATGGCCTGAAGCCGTCTATGAGCTACACTCACCAGCCACCGTACCAGGACAAGCAGCCATACCACGAATACGACCATCCGCCTTATGGATACGATGGAGGCGGCTACACAGAACCAAAGCCTCACAACACTGACTCTCACCTGCACTACGACAACCGTGTGCCTCATTACAATGAAGAGTGGCCCCCTTATGACCAGCAAACCTCGCCCCAGCCTGCAGGTTACCAACCAGGCCACCAGCAACCCATGGGCTACAACCCTCGTTCCCCCTACGAGGATGGACCGGGGAGAGACTACAGCCCCCCTCAGCCACGTTACGATGATGTGCCACCAGTGGGCTATGATGGCAGACCACGTCACAGTAAACCTGGACCTATTCGTTATGATGAGCCCCCGCCTCCACCCCCTGCAGGCTATGATGTGCGCTCTCCTTATGAGGCAGAATCCCACAGCTTCCCCATAAACTCACCTCGATCACCAGAGCCACCAAAGCAATATTACGGTGACTCTGGGCTGAGGCCTACCTACATTCCTGGGCCCCAGAACCGGACATATAAACCAGGAATGCATGAGCCTATCATGAATACTGAACCTACCATTCCCTCTCCTAAACCAGAGACTCAGCCCTCCCCAGGAGAGGCAGTGAACACTGTAGCCTCCAAGGCTCTTCCTCCTCCTCCTCCACCACGGGAAGATCCGGATGATGACCCAGCAATGAAACCCCAGTCAGTGCTCAACAGAGTCAAGATGTTTGAGAATAAGCGTTCTGTTTCTATGGACCGAGCTAAGGAAGGAGAGCCATCATTAATTCGAGTGAGTTCCTCATGAGTGTATACAACTTTGTAGACAACAAGCTCACAAGACCCCATTCCTTTTCCAAGATCCATACTTCCCACCCCCAATTATGCAATGTTTAAAAAATGCTGGAATTTTTCCTGGCTCCATTGTTTTATCCAGGTTTGCTCCAAAATGTAGTGATTATCAGGCTAACTCATGCAAGGCAAGCTCCATGATTTTCAAACAGTGAAATTTGTTCTTAATTTGAAAACATGAACATAATATACAGTATTCAACTTGCATTAAAATAGAGAAACCATCACATCTTGAAACTGAGCAAGAGATAAAAATAAAAGTTCATCACATACTGATAATTGGCATTAAAACTGAGATGTTACACAGGCAGCGTGGTGGCCAAGCGGTTAAATGCGATTGCTTTCAAAGCAGAAGGCTCCCGGTTCAAGGCCACCCCTGCCCATTCTCCATGTAATGTGGATTTGCATCAGAAAGGGCATCCGTTGTAAAACTTGTGCCAAATCAACATGCAGATCCATATTGGATATGCTGTGGCGACCCCAAGTTGAAATTGGGAGAAGCCGAAAGAACTTACTAAGATGTTACACCTTTTTCCATCTTCTGTGAAAAAAACAGTAATGCAGGGGAGGAAAATGGTAACTTTTGCACACCCAAGACATCCAGGACCAAGTTCATTCTGAGATCAATTTGTATGTGTCGGGTGTATGAAATGTCAAAATCTCTGCAGTAGATGTTCCAGTATATGCATGGAACCCATTCATGTAAAAAGAGGGAAAGCTCTGGATCCGATGTATTACTCTAAATGCTAAGTGTGCATTCTCTTTGCTTTCAGCCTGCAGATATTCCTAAACCTGTGAGTGCACCTGGCCCCGTTCTGAAAGCAAATTCCCTTAGTAACCTCGAGAAGGAAAAGTCCACCTATAGGTGCGTATTCCTCATCACACTGCTCCAGACTGCAGAATGGGTGTTTTTAGGACTATTTTAAGATCCTTGGAAAGGGACTTGCAAGTCATTCATTATTGTTTGAGCTCCACCTAGTGGATACCAATCTCCATGCAGCAAGCCTTACTTTGTAAGGCTTGCTGCTTGTAGATACTTTGTAGCCAAAAGGCCAACAACCCCTAAGATGACTAGATGATCCAGATGATTCCCATGTTAGTGCCTTAGGGTGTTTTCACACTTGGTCCTTTTCAGACCTCAAAGCAAACTCAGACCAGTGACTCTGAATTTTTTCCGCATATGTGAACACTCCAAGCGCACTCATACCTGTTTAAAGCGAACCAAACTGAGACCACATCGGGAGGTGGTCTGGGTACGGTTCGCTTGCAAGCCCATGGTACAGACTTGGAAGTCCTCTTTCAAATTAACTCATATGTGAACATAAAGACAACTGTGTTCTTTTTGCTTCGGTCCACTTCAAGAGAACTGATTTCGGATGTGAAAACACCCTTAGTGATACCCGACCCCAGATCCTGATTTACCACTAATGAGCAATTGCATCTTTGTAGTTTGTTTCCTTGTCAATGATCATGTTTCAATATGGGATATTTTTGACATTGTGACTAAATTACAGTAAGGTAATGGGAGGTATCCCACATAGATGTGTTGTCCAGTTGGTCCTGTTTATCACCGCTGTTGAATCTTGACTGAGCTTTTTCTTTCTTCTGCTTTCTCTGCAGGGCTCCGGAGCCACAGAAACCTCATTCGAAACCTGTGGATGATGTGGTGCGTTCCAACCACTGCGATCCAGATGAAGATGAAGAATACTACAGGAAACAATTATCCTACTTTGACCGACGTAGCTTTGACAGTAAAGCCATGGGCCAACCCGGTCCTGGCATCAATCGTTTCCATGATTTGCCCAAACCAGCTCAGCTGTCATACCCCTACAACAGGTATAGCACCCTGTGGCAATGGGTGCATAGACTTTGCCTTTATTAATGCTTATGCTCTATTATTCATATTATTAATGTTTCTCTTTTGATGAACCTGTACTGTCTCTACATTCACTGCAGAGTTGAGTCTGTAGAGAAAGTGAGTCCAGTGGAGAAAAGATATGAACCCTTGCCTCAGATCAGCCCCTCCTCTCACTATGGGCCACCAACATCTGCCATTCCACCCAACACGCTGCCCAAACTCAGCCCCAATGATGGTAAAGATGCTAGCTTTCACAGTCTTCCTGCTGGGCTCACGCAGAATCTTGTAGTAATCAAGTGTACAGTTGTATTCCAAGGGTACAGCAATATGTCACTTCTGCTGTCCAAGTCTGGTCTGGCAGTCATTTTAAGATTTTTAGAATGTTTACAACAGATTTTTTTTAAATACACATTAGGCAAATGCTGGTGTCACTATACAATAATTTTACACATACTGTATTGAAGTGCTTGTATCCAACTCATGATTTTGCAGCAAACGCCATACCTGATCCATTGAACTCACCGAATCCTAAACCTGAGCTGGCAGCACTCAGACCTGTCATCAGGGATGAGTCAACACAAGGAGGATATCTACCTCCCAGGATCCTCCCTGACAAGTCGCCAGTTAATGGAACTGACATACCCCCGAAGGCCCTGAGCGCTCCTGCTCCCACAAGCTATAACCGTTATGTTCCAAAACCCTACACCAGCTCAGCTCGACCCTTTGAGCGCAAGTTTGAGAGCCCCAAGTTCAACCACAACCTGCTGCCTAATGACACACAGGTGAAGTCCGACCTCCTCAGCAAGTCCGGCATGATGGGCAACAGCAGTGGAAAGCCTCACCTCTCTCCACAGCCCATGGACCATGACAGCGGCCTGGACACATTCACCCGCACTATGGACAACAGGCTCAAATACCAGCACAATAACATGAACGCTATCCCCAAGGCCATACCTGTAAGGTAAGGTATTCTTTAACTGGGGGCTTTCATGATTTCTCAAAGACAGGCGTATTTTCTCTCACATTTTTTTTTTTTTTTTTTAATCTTTTCTTAATTGTAGTAGTGGATGCACTATTTTGACTGATGATACTGACTGTTTTTACCTCCATCCCTCAGCCCTGGTGCACTGGATGATGATGATGAAGATGAAGGCCACACAGTGGTGGCCACAGCCCGGGGGATCTTCAACTGCAATGGTGGAGTCCTGAGTTCTATTGAGACAGGCGTCAGCATTATTATCCCCCAGGGTGCAATTCCAGAGAGTGTGGAGCAGGAGATCTACTTCAAGGTGTGCCGGGACAACAGTATCCTGCCCCCCCTCGACAAGGAGAAAGGTCAGTACTCCTCTATATCTAAACATTCATTAACAGGCAGTCACCAAATTTAAACCTACACCAATAAAAAATAAAGAAAAACCTCAATTTGATCAGTCAAAGGTGCTGACTGTTAATTGTAAATGATCATTTGGGTCCAGGGTTGTTAGGGTTGTCCTGTTTTGATTTGTTTTTTATTTTACTGAATTATTAACAAATTCTTTTATTCTGAAGGCTTGTGATCAGGTTCCATGCAGATGCTCATGGAAATTATGTAACCTTGTGTATGACAATTTGTCCCCTCCTGAATTTTCAAGCAAGACGATGTGTTCATTGACTAACTATATCAGGTCCATATCTTTATGTTAAAGTGCCTGTAAAGTGAAATCCAATTTGTGTTTTGAAATTGTCAACCCACGGAAAAACATATTAACCACCTAGCCGGATTTTAATGATTAAAAAATATCGCTAAGTATATAAAATTAGGTTTCAAAATCGTGTAAAAATGAGCACTTTTCCCCACCTCCCTCTGCTGGCTCAAGGCACTGAAACCACGGCCCAATCGCGTGGGGAGGGGGAAGGTGTGGGGGCAAGGTTTTTGGGTTCATCCCTAGGCCTCTTTTTAGACCCCTGCTCGAAAATGACATGCCCAAAATTAATTGAGTATATCCCAGAAACTACAAGGTTTATTTGAATTATCTTGGTATCATAATAAAGGTACCACTTGTGAGAGTACTGCAGAGGTGAAAGAATCAGTATTTATGTTTCTGGGTCAGAGTAAATGAAGATGGCACACAACAGAAAATGAAAATTTCATTTCCGCCTAAAAAAAAAGTACAGTTTTAGAGTGAATTGCCCTTTGGAATGATGCAGCTGCAACCCAAAACCTCTTGCAAACCATAAAACAACATCTGACCATTACCTGCATACCAAAACTGATGCCAAAAACTGAAGCAGAGAAGTTCTGGAGAGGTATTTGTAGA
>OMMV01113522.1:1450-15010 GCA_900302635.1 Chatrabus melanurus
ATACAGACTGTCCGTGGTTAGAAAAGCTGAAGGGGCTTCAGCTGTTATAGAACAACAGTATTATCTAAGGGCGGTCTCCCATTGCCGATTCATTCATTCATTCATTTTCTATACCCGCTTACTCCAATTAAGGGTCACGGGGGGTGCTGGAGCCTATCCCAGTGGTCATTAAGCGAGAGGCGGTGTACAAACTTGACAGGTCGCCAGTCCATCACAGGGACACATATAGACAGACAAACACAGTCACACTCTCACTCACACCTACGGTTAATTTAGAGTCACCAGTTCACCTAACCTGCATGTCTTTGGAAGAGGGAGGAAGCCGGAGCACCCGGAGGGAACCCACGCAGACATGGGGAGAACATGCAAACTCCACACAGAAAGGAACGGGTGGGAAGCAAACCTGGGATCTTCTCGCTGTGAGGCAACAGCGCTAACCACTAAGCCACCGTGCCGCCCCATTGCTGATTTTTGACCCCAATTAGCATCCCAATTCCAACATTGAGGAAATTTAGGCCCGATTGATCAAAATAGTAGGCAAAATTCGTATTTCCTACTATTATTTGACCGCTTACAAACGAGTGTAACCGATTATTGTCGAGTATTGCCAGTCATTGCAGAATACATCCAAGTACATACGAGTCCCATTGCACGAGTGTTTGTGTTCATGCGCTGGCACATGCACACAACACTACTCCCGCAATATTCGCACACTTTTCCACAAAGCTAAAATTTATGTGTTTACATCTCAACAGTGTCTTCCATTGAGGAGCGCGACATGCTTCTCATGGGATTTATGTTGCAGAGGAGAATCAGAAGGAGGCTTCTGCTCAGAGAATGGTAGGTCTACACACGGATGTCCACCGTCGCCTACTTTTGCAAAATATTACCTCCGCTCTGCGCAAATTACATCCGACCATTCACTGTTTTGGATCACGATGTATCCCGAGGTCACAAATTTTTTAAACATGTTAAAAAATTTCCTGATCACTCACAATGTTCTACAACGCTACTTTTACCACCGCTTACACCTGACGTCAGGCTGCGATTGGGTATCTGATTATTGCTTGCACCAAAAACGTACACAATCGGGCATCACAAATCGCCAATGGGAGACCGGTCTAAGAAGCCTCTTAGCTTTAGGGCACTATTTTACACCCGGTGCAAAGCAGCGCACAGACTGGCACCAGTGTCACTGCCAGTTTCCCAGGCAGTGTTGGTCTGAAAATGAGGTGTGATCAGGCACAGTGCTGATGCGTTGGTACTGTGAGGCAGCAGAATGCGACTGCACCATCGACCACCAAGAACCTGGCAGGGTCATGACGCTCGTACACTCTGCTTGTACACACAGGGATGCACATTAGCGCATTATACTACAAAGAAACTGAATTGAAAACAAAAATGGAAAACAAAATAAAAGTAAACACTAATGGGAAAAATACAAAACTTATATACCGGTATTCAAAATATAATATAATAACTCTGGTTTGTACCATATTTTTAGGCTGGTTTTCTCCCTCCCTGAGTACCCAGAGAACACCAAGAGGAGGATGAGAAGGAGGTGTTGCACGAGGTACTCTAGTTCTCAAACTTTTTTTCCCAACACCCTTTAAATAGCCAAACTGCGTGCTTCCCCACATATTCAGACCTTCCTACTTAGGGAAAAAGAATGTGAATCTGGACAGATTCTGCACTTCCAGTTTTTTCCAGCCGAACAGCTCCAAGGTAGTTGCATTAACATCTGTCCGGTGTTGCAGCCTGGCTCGGCATTATAGCATGCAAGAGACAATACCTAAAGAAGTCACATGCTCATCACATTCATGACTTTTGTTTCAGAGGCCTTCAACTTTTAGCATCTCTATCGCCAATGTTACCGCTATCGTAATGCTATCGCCCACCAACGTTACGGTGCTTGGGAATTTCCTGTGGCTCAGTTCACTCACATCACATCCAAGACACCTTTTTACCATGATCAGGTCTCACCTTATCTTTAGTAAGTCCGCACGACCATAACAACCGGTCGTGCTAAAGGTGTACTGATGTTTATTGTCACAGCTGCAAACTTGCGTGACCCGTTATTGGCTAGCAGTCTCAGATTGCGCCAACTCCAACTCGACCTATCTGTCCATGCGGTCCATGTGGTCCACCCAGCTCGTGGTAGGAGCCTCATCCAAAAACCCCTCGCACTGGGAACAAGTTATAGCAGGATCACCTGACTCACAGAGAAGGGATCCTGCTGTGCGACAGTTCTCTTTCCCATCACTCTCTTCACAAATGTTACATGATGTTTCCGGGGTCGAGCACCAAAGCTGGTGATAGAACACAAGACTGGGGCTCCATCAGCGGTCTGTGCATAAAGAATCATGAGGCAGACAGTGAAAACTTCATGCTGGGAAAAAAAAAAAAACACATTCCTGAGGACAGAAACCAGTCGCAGACTTGGGATCAGTTGGAAAACCATCACATTTAAGCAGTTAATGCTACATTTGAGAATTAAATAAATGCCTCCAAATAACATGTGGGCTGACACCCACTCTGACTGTGCAGCACTGTACCATAATTACAGGATCTTTTTCTCAGTGCAGCTTCATTCAATTTTTCCTCCATTATGAGGAACATCAAATAAAATTCAATTCAGCATTGAATGGAGGTTTAAAACTCATGATTATACCAGACACGCACAGTACGGCTGTACAATTTTTTAAAAGCGTCCTGATTATTATAGAAGCTACAGAACATTAATGGGTCCTCTCTGAGATCTGGACTCTTTATATTCTTGCCCCTCATCTGTCTTCCCATTACGTCAAAGCAGGACAAAGGGAACCATTACACCGAAAACACTCCATCAGATAGAGGGTGAGAGACCAAACCAGCAAGCCAGAGACCAGCTGAAAATGTACAGTGCAAGCGGAGAAGAGGACAGGAGAAGTGCCAAATGTGTAAGAGAGAAACGGTATGGGATCCGAGAAGGAGAGAGACAACAAGAGAGGATAATTGGGATGAAAAAGACAAAAAAAAATAACATGAAGAGAGAGAAAAAGACATAATGAGGAAATGTAAAGCCTGAGTATATCTAAGAGAGAGGGCTAACGCAAGAAAGAAAAATACTAAAAGCTAATTTTCCACCTTTCTTTTCCTGAACTCTGCTCCTCATTACTGTTTTTTTTTTCTTGTAATAACTCGTCACATCATAATCAGTGACTCGTTGGCCATTTTGCATTCAGTTGTGATGCATTCATGTGTGCATTCAACATGTATGCAGGTAATTATGCCTGAAATAAAAACTTAGCCTGTCTTTTTAAGCATTGCTTGGATGTATGAGTATCAAATACGAGCTCATTGTTACCAAACAAGCAACAGTGGCCTCTAGTGGCCACCAGGATCCTGCGATTAGCAACACGGCTGCACTAGAAACATGATGTTTTGGTCATTGTGCATGTTAAAAGCATAGGAGAGGAGAGATAACATGCTTTTGGCTAACAGAGTAAAAACACTCCAGGCTTCTTCAATTCAGTTGTACTAAATTTATTTATATAGCACCAAATCATAAGTCACCTCAAAGCGCTATACGCGGGGAATTTTGAGAACTTACTCACCCCACGAGCAAGCACATGGGCGACAGTGGCAATGAAAAACTCCCCAATCAATTTTTCTTTTTTTTACAGGATGAAACCGCAAGCAGACCAGACTCAGTGGGGTGGCCATCTGCTATGGCCATTCTATCAAGACAGAACCGAAGTCACAACCTAAGATTGAGAGAATGTGACAGAATCTGCAGTAACGTAACACAAAAGTTGGAACTGAGACAAACAAATATGTTTGCAATGGCGGGATAACAAACTTAATACACAACAACCAGGTGTAGATCAGACTCCCAGAGAAAAACAGTCTCTATAGTTTCTGTGTTGATACAAATCTGAGTAATTGAGGTAGGTATCCAGGAGGTCACTCTACACCAGCTGGACCTCATTTTTGTCTTCAAGATGCCACTCATCAAAGTGTCTTCCTCTGTTCTACAAAAAATTCCTACAGAGTCAGTGTATATTTCGATCTTACTCAGGATCTCAGTCATTCAGATAGGAGACATGAGGAGTTCACTACACACCAGCTGGACATCCTTTAAGCTAGTTCCCAGTTTTGAGAGCGCATGTGTACTAGGTTAGCTCAAAGCCCATAAACAACACCATGCATGCACAGCATGTTGCACGCAACCACTTTTCCATACCGTATTCCTTCATTTAAGCACACTGTGCGCTAAATAAATTGTTTTTATTGAACATAGGGTACTTAGAAATCATTCTTTTAAGCACACGTTTTCTGGGATGTGCATGCGGGCCTCGTTTGGACACAGGCTTCATTGCACACAATGAAACCCTGGAGAATTATGACATCAGCTCAGCTTCCAAGTCTTCTGAAACTGAAGTAAAACACTGCAAAAGGTAGCTTTCTGTCTGTTAAGATTATGTTTTGATGCCAACTATAGCTGTGAATGGTGCGAATCTGGGCAATTCAGGTGGTGTTTTGATCCAGAAATGGTCCCCCACAAAGACTCCATGTGCACTAATTAGGGTCTGTGCGCGTAAACGAAGGAATATGGTAGATCACGCAGGTTACATTCATAACACAACCTCTTTGATGCCATTTATACATATGTCATGTGACGTGCCTTTATTTACGTGCGTTGGCCTCGGGTTCGTTACTCACATACTCAAAATTGAACTTGCTTATTTTTCTTCAAGACGTTTTGTCACTCATAGAAGTGACCTCCTCAGATCTAAAAAAAATTCCTATGTAGTCTGTGCGCATGTGGATGCAGGATCTCAGTCATTTACATACGAGACATCCAGAAGACTACTACACACCAACTGGACCTCCCAGTGGTTGCCAAGACATCTCGCGACCACTTCTAGTGTCTTCCTCAGTTCTAAGGCAGTTCTTATCCTGTTTTCTGGTATCGGTATGTACCACTGTCCCCAGTGGTGACAGTCAATTGTCTGAAAATGTGGATTGAGACGACGCAGACGGACAGCAATGCAAAAGTAAAAACTAACCTTTAACTTGGAATCAAAGTATGCGCTTGTGAGAAAAAAGTGATAATTGGATTCATGCCCCTCCACAATGTGTGTAACTACTATTGTTGAGCTTACAAATTCTATTACTTTGTTTTACAGAAAACACTAGTGTCACACGGTAATGAATTCACACTCAGTCAACTGGAAAATAATTTGATTTGAAAACCTCTATCGTATTTCTCAGCTGATCACCTTCAGTGTTTTGGGGTTTTTTTTTCAAATCAAGTGCAACACATCAGCTTCTCAAATATACGTATGTGTTTAATATACGAGACCCAGATGGTCGTTCTTCAAACAAAAATGCATGTTAGCCTTATCTGAAACTGATCAGTGCTGTGGTTGAGGACAAAGTGAACACAAAAACCAATAAATTCACAAACAGACTAAATCAAATTATAGAGTGCATGAGTAGATATAATTTAATATGAGTGACGCTCGCTCTTAAGTATAACACACGTATATAACACATATGTAAAATTAATGAAATCAATACACTATGCAACTCATGGTCAAACCGGAAGCAATGATGGTTGTGAGCGAATCACAAGTGAGCAAAAGCGAGTCTACATCCTGTTGCTGTAAGCGGTTGCTCGACCTCTCATAGGGCCGTCTACATTGATTTCCTCCTCTTGGTTTCAGTTGGGAGCAAATGTCTGTGTCATGCCAAATTAGTTCCCCCTACAAACTGATTCCCCTTCTAGTTCTGCACGAGTTTGCGTCGAATTATGATACTCCACGCGCTGCAAAATTTGTTTTTACAACTTGTTGTTGGAAAGCAATTAATTTTGAAATTTATGTGATAGACGAATCCGTGTTGATCATTAATGTTGTTCAACATTCATCATCATTCATGTTATTAGAATGTGGTGGATATTTTTAGTACATTTTTACAGATTCATGGGTTCTAGCTAAATAGTAAATGTAATGTCACTAGACCGTGCTGAGCTCAATCTAGGCTTTGCTTATACATATTAGTAATTGTAGAAGCAATGGTTATTTTTTAACTATTAGCGGAAGAATGACAATAATAAACCAACGGTGTCTAGCATGGGTTGACTTGCTTGTAAACTGAAATGGATTTCAAATGCAAACTACATTCTTTTGTTAATCTACAGTGTGTAATTAAAAGACAAGAAGGAGAAAAAAAATGAATAAACCAATTTTGTCCAAACTGGAATTTGTGTGTATTAAGCAAGTAAAGACATTCAAATTTGTCTCTCTTATCTCTATTTTCATCCTTGATCACAGAAACTCGTGCTTTGTTTTAGAAAGAAATTTCAGTTCATAGAAGAGAAGTGGAGGAGAAGCCTCGTGATATTTTCTATGTGTCTCTGCTGCCTCTTCCATGAAATCAAAAGAAATAAGGAATCATCAGTTCTGGTTTTTCAATCTTTGGGCACATATTTTTAAAATCCACATCCACTTGTTTCCAGTCTCTGTTCTTTATTAAGTGCTGACTGTTCAAATATGTCAAGAACAGCAGAGATTTATAATATCAAGCCTTGACACGGTGTGACGCAGACATTGTGGAGCTGAACTGTGGTCTTTATTGCTGGAAAGGGCTGACTTCACGCTTGTTCTCTTCTCTCACAGTCAGGTGGCGGTGCATTATTAATCAATGAATACAGACAGAAGTACACAAAAAGTAAATACACAGAAAATGATTTGATTTTCACCTCAGATGTGTGTTTGCCTGTCTCCTCTGCTCACTCAAAGTGCAGATACATTAGACAGCACAAAAACCTTATATTTTATCTCTGGAAACACCAAGTTGTGAGGCACTCCATGAGAGTGTGTACATGCGCATATATATGTGCGTACATGTACATTTTACAACATCTTTCATAAAGGTCAATATTTCTGAATATGCTGAATTTTTCAACTTTGCCTGACATCATTGATGTTAGAGGTCTGATACATTTGTTAGTCCGAGGAGAGCAGAATTCCATTCAGAAAACAGGATTTCAATGTCTCATTTAGCTCCTGAGATATGGTCATTAATGTATTTTACACAATGACCTCTGATTTGACCTTGACCTTTGATATATGACCTTCACATGACCTGTGTTAGAAGAGGATGGTCCACTGACTTTATCCACCAAGTTTGATGAAACTGCTCTTTGCATGTTGAAGATATGGCCATGTATTTTAGACTATGACCTCTAATTTGGCCTTGATCATTGATCTATGACCTTGACATGACCTGTGTTGCAAGACGATGGTCCACTCGGTTTATTTACCAAGTTTGAATGAAATCACTTCGTTTTGAAGATATTGCCATGTATTTTCGACAGTGACCTCTGATTTGACCTTGATATGACCTGTGTTGTGGGACAACAGTCCAATGAGTTTTTCCACCAACTGTGATTGAAACTGCTCTTTGCATTTTAAAGATATCAATATGTATTTTATATGACCTCTGATTTGACATAGAACTATGACCTTGACATGACCTGTGTTGCAAGAGGATGGTCCACTGAGTGTATCCACCAAGTCTGATTGAAATTAGTCTATGAGTTTTGCAGATATCACCATGGAGAGACACAGACACAGCCATTAGTTTACCCTCTTTCCGCTTAGTGGCGAGGCTAACAATGTCATTCCTAAATATCCTGTATTCATACCCTGCATTTTACAAAACATAATGATTCAGGTTGAATGGCTCTGTGACAAACCTGTGCAAAAATCTACAAATTATGTCGCAATTAAAAGTAAAAAACTGGGAGACTAGTATGTCCAATGTAGATACTCTGACTATGATGGGAAACATCCATAGATGCCAAAAAGCTGCAGATCAATGAACGTTATGTTAACGAGGACTGATTGAAGATCTGGTAATGTGATCAATACGGGCATTAATCTCACGGCGAGGGAGTGAAATATTACTGTTGCTGTCAATACATGAGTGCAGAATGCAATACACAAGCAGAGTCACAAGCAATCAGGTGCACATACACTCACGGCCACCTCATTAGGTACAACTATTCAACTCGAATAGGTGTCGAATTGTCGAAGCAAATATCCAAAACAGCCAATCACACGGCAGAAACTCAATGCATGCAGTCATTTAGGCATGATGAGGAGGACCTGCTGAGGTTCAAACCAAGCATCAGAATGTGGTAGAAATCTGATTTACGTGACTTTGAATGTGGCATGATGGTTGGTGCCAGATGGTTTAAGCTTTACACAAACTGCTGATCTACTGGGATTTTCACGCATAACCTTCTTCATAACATTCAGTGAGTGGCAGCTGTCTGTCTGGGGTTTTTTTTTTATGATGGCAGAGGTGACAGAAGAATGGCCAGACTGGTTCAAGCTGATAGAAAGTCACCAGCTACACAATAATTACTTTTTACAACTAGGACGTGCAGAAGAGCATCTCTGAATGCACAATCTGTAGAACCTTGCAGCAGATGGACAACAGCAGCAGAAGGCTGCTGTTGTCTTAGTCTAGCCTAGTCCTAGCCTGTTCCTTTCAGCGAAGAACAGGAAATGAAGATACAATGGGCTCACCAAAAATTGGACAACTGATGATTGGAAAAAAAAATTGCGTGTTCTGATGATCATCCAAACTCGAATGCTGAAGACCTGGTGCTTCCTGTCTTACTGTATGGTGCTGAGACTTGGATGCTAACCAGTGACCTAAGGTGGCAACTACATGTCTTTGGTGCTAGGTCTCTTCGGAGGATACTTGGGTACCGCTGAATGACTAACAGCTAACAGCTAACGTTTTTGTAAGGGTACTATAAGGTTATCAGAAGGTTACGAGGTTTACTAACATTCCCATAACGTTTCCAATAACGTTGAGGCAACGTCACGAAAACCATCCATAAAAACGTTCTGCTAACGTTAGGGTAACATTTCTGGTTATGTTCCCATAACGTTCTGGGAACTTGTTTTTGTTAGATGGGAAGCAGTTACTCAGGGTGATTCAGATGAGGAGTATCACGTGAATGGTGAGGGAGCACCAGCTACGACACTGTGGCCATGTGGCGTGCTTCTCTGGGCATACCTCAGTGTTGAGTACCCCAACGGCTGGAGAAGTCCAAGGACACGCCCATGTTTCACCTGGATGCAGCAGATAGATGGTTACTTTCAAGAGGTGGGGATGGTCTGGTTCTCTGCCTGGGTGGTTGTCATCCAGGACCCAGGGCGGTTCTGTAGCATGGTGGATGCAATGACACGCGGAACCAGGGCACGCTTCCAGACCTGACCTGATGTACTTCCTTTGAGTTGGGGCTACGTTTATTTATTGGATGGAAATCCTGCTCAATTTTGATTCAAGTTCATATAATGTCATCCAGGACCCAGGGTGGTTCCGTGGTGGGGTGGATGCGGCAACACACAGCACCAGCGTATGCTCCCATACTTGACTTGACTTGACTTGTCTGATGAGTCTTGATTTCTGCTGAAACAATCAGATGGTATGGTCAGAATGTGGCGTACACAACAAAAAACCATAGATCCCTTCTGCCTTGTATCAGCAGTTCAGGCTGGTGGTGGGTTAGTAATGGAGTGGCAACTACATGATACTATCATGTCCACATGGACCAAAATCTCTGAGGAGTCCTGCACCTTGTTGAGACGATGCCACAAAAAATACAGGCAATTAAGGCAGTTCTGAAGACAAAACAGGGTCCAACTCATCAATAGCAAAGTGCACTTAATGAAGTGGTCAGTGAGTATGTACACACCATTTTGTACACGCATGATCCAAGTATGCCTGACAATGATACGCACACCTAACATACAACCAAAGCTGAGACCCAGAGTAGTGGACTCAACCACTGAATTTGTTTTGGCAGTGTTTTGATAACGTAAAAATGCAAGTAATAAGTACATCAACAGCATAACAAAGGCCAGACTGTCAGTGGCACAGAAAGTCATTGACATAAATCAACACAAACGACCTTCAGAGACATCTAGATTATTTTGGGTCAATAAACCGAAGATCTGGCCAATCAGATTCCCTCAGTTTAAAGAGTTTGTGAGCTCAGAGCAGTTTTACTCAACAGAAGTAACACATTTAAGGACACACAAAGCTGAAAGTGGACGAGGCATGTCTCACTCAGCACAGACGTGACTTTCTGTACAGCTGGAAAGAGAATGTATTTGTGCTGTATATGTGTACGTTAATGAGCAACTATAAATACACAACATGTTACCAAGATTATTCAGAAACTAAGAAACCAATTATTATAAAACTTGGTGAAAACTTTGAGCCTTGCCTTGAACAGAGTATAAAGATGCATGTGAAGAATATTTTTGTTTAGATTCTTTCAGAACTCCTTCAAAGAACAGTTTCAGCCAAAACTAACTTTCATAACCATTTGCTGCACAGTAAGTGTTCCTGAATCAGCTGGCGTCTATTTTTTGCCTCCATTTGTCTGACTGCAGGACAACTGGAGAATCAATTAAGTTTATTTATCTTGGTAGAAATACTGAGTGCTGGAAGAGGAAGACCCAATAAATTTGGGTGATGATCTCGGTGATGGTTGTGAGACTTGCACGCTAACCAGTGACCTAAGATGACGACTGGATCTCTTTGGAGGATCCTTGGGTACCACTGTAATGACTTCGTGCCAAACTAGAGGTTACTTAGGGAAACTCCGACGAAGAGTATCACTTGCATGGTGAGGGAATGTCAGCTACGACACTCTGGCCATGTGCCATTTCTCTGTGCATGAACCAGCACATAGGTGCCTCAGTATTGAGGACCCCAGCGGCTGGAGAAGGCCAAGGGGACGCCCACGTTCCACCTGGCTGTAGCAGCTAGATGGTTACTTTCGAGAGGTGGGGATGGACTGGTTGTCTGCAAGGGTAGTTGCCATCCGTGCGGTTCCGTGGTGTGGTGGATGCGGCAACAGCACATGCTCCCAGACTTAACTTGATGATCTGGATCTAGATGTGGATCCAGCAGTTAAAGCCACTGTATATTGTATCAGCTGGAGAGAGTTAAGATTCCTCCTATTTAACATCATTCCACAGATCAACAGATGCACCAATTCAATTCAATTCAATTTGTTTATACAGTACCAAATCATAACATAGGTCACTTCAAGGCGTTATACGCCTTAAGGTCTAAACCTTAAGGCTCAATCTCACTATAATGTTTACACCAGCGTGTGGTGAATGCAGGGCAAAGTTGAGAAAATTGGCCAAACGTCAGCAAAACTCATGTTACCAGAGTTTGGCAGTGAACCTCAAACGCAGCACAGTGTTCCACAACATGATGCTAGCGGAGGCGTGCGTTAGCCAGTGCCCCATTAGAACAAGCGGGACTGTTGCCAACGTGGCAACGTGCGGGAGAGGGGTTCGACACACCACTGTCCAGTGATTCTGTGCTGGCAGGGCAAAGCAGCACCCAAACGTTAGCCAGCGTAGATGATTGCACCAGTAACTTTGGCTAGCAGAGGCTAGCAGATGCTAATGGACACTAACGGATGCTAACAGAGGCTAGCGGACACCCACCTTTGCAAATATGTTCGTCTACATTGGCTCAAACATTTAGGTGAGCCTTTACCCACCCCATGAGCAAGAACACTGATAAAAGTGGTAAGAAAAAACCCTCCCTCAATGATTTTTAATTATATGAAGAAACCTCAAGCAGACCAGACTCAGTGGGGTGACCATCTGCTTTGGCCATACTAATAAGACAAAATAAAAAGCACCAAACAAGATAGACAGAATGTGTAATAACAGAAATGCTGCAGTTAAGCAACCATATACATTCTAGTGTTCACAATGACGGAGATTTCCAGTGAGACAGACAACAGATAAGTCACTGAAGCAGGATATTTCCTACAGCTCACCACTACCCAGATTTACCTCCAACCTCTCCCCAAGATGCCCCGTCATGTGAGTGCAAATGTTCAGATGTATATGGCATGTGCCCGTAGGGTGTAGCAATTAAAACTGTGATGCAGCTGGGAGCACGCACACCCTGATATCAGGAAAAAAGATGCTCGGCAACACTCAAGTCCTCTGGTCGCCCACATGCCTGAGCCTCACTTGCACCTCAAATCCTACGTGTCTAACATGCAATGAAAATGTGAGGTGGCTCGAACAGACTTAAGAGGACCAGGCTGTCCCCAGGAGGTCAACGTCCACAAGGCCCATTGACCAACGGTCCTACAGGTGCACTGATGTGTAGTGTTGTGACACTGTGGGGACTTGGGCTTTGAATAGTAAGCAAGTTCGTTCGGCTTCTCCCAATTTCAGCTCGGGGTCGCCACAGCATATCCGATATGGATCTACATGTTGATTTTGGCACAAGTTTTCCGCCGGATGCCCTTCCTGACGCAACTGCACATTACATGGAGAATGGGCAGGGGTGGCCTTGAACCGGGAACCTTCTGCTTTGAAAGCGATTGCACTTAACTGATGGCATAAATACTTGCTACAAAAACCCTAAACATCAACCTTCACCCGAACCCACCAAAGCTATAGTGTGTAGGATTTAGTGTCATCTAGTGGTGAGATTGCAGATTGCATTATGCCATCGCCAGTCATTATTTAGTCTTCCTTCAAGTTTTCACTTCTTTGGCGACAGGGACTCTTGCTCCCTTGCCTTCTCTTGTGATAAGCAATACGTATGATCTTCCATTTCACAAAAATGAGGGTTCTCAAACTTGTCAGCCTGCACTAGCAACCAGTAGACAGTGTACAAGGGAGCAACCACTGAATCCTCTTCTTTTTCCTTCAGTCTTCCGGCCACACTGCAAAATGTGAAAGGTAGAGAAAGTATGTTCCTTTTGGGCCACTGTATCAACATGGCGGCCTTCATGAGGGGGCCCGCTCCCATGTAGATATGAAGGGCTCAGTCTAAGCTCATGAAAACACATCGATTCGTTGTTGCAGGTACTTTACACAAATGAACAGATGGTTATGAATGCTATATTCCATTTCTGCTCATGAACACCCCTAAATCCTGCACACTGTAGCTTTAACTATTACTGTATTAAAAGACAAAGGACTTCTTTACTTCACACTTTTCAAAGACAGTAATTTCCCCAAATGTTGGGCTTTTTTCCCCCCACCTTCAATCTCCCCCTTGAACTAACAAGGACATGCAAATGTGTCCTCAGTAAAACAAAACAAAATAACAAGCAAAATCTTTATGTTTGAGTGGTTTAAAACTTGAATGTGCCTTAAAAAAGATACGGCGCACAAACACAGTGATGCTCCAGAAAGAAACAAGAGCTGGAATGAAGCATGATTTACTCGACGGCCACAAACAGACACAGCTACACTTCACAGTTTAGAAAAGCACAGCAGTGTCTGTGTGTGTGTGTGTGTGTGTGTGTGTGTGTGTGTGTGTGTGTGTGTGTGTGTGTGTGTGTGTCCAAGCCACCCCCCATGCTGTATCTCACAAATCAGACTGCTGGAGTGCCTGGCACATCTCTGTCTGAACGTGATTTCCATTTTCTTCTGTGTATTGGGCCTGTTTTTCTGTCTATATCTGATCACTCTGTATTTTCATTTCTTC